>APFE030796233.1:1450-45194 GCA_000404065.3 Pinus taeda | reverse complement strand
TCATCTAGGTATGTTGTTACTCGATCCTGAGTTGTTATTTTCTTTTTTTGGATCATGTTATTGCTTTCCTTCTCTAGACATAGTTTGTACGGTTTACAACATTGACACCAAAATTCAGGCTCAGATGTTGCCGGTGAAAGTATTGCAGCAATGGTTGTGGTGTCCATCATTTTTCAAACATCAAACTTGCCTCATTCCCAACATTTGTTAACATTCCAACTCAGGTGAGTAAAATAAGCACCCTTTTTAACACAATTGCACACTTAATTCAACCTACTCTAATTCCTCTTCTCTAGGATATGGTTTCTAGGCACCTGCTAACACATTATGTCTATCTATCCTTTGTAGTTCCTCACCTTAGAAAACACATGTAGGGGAGATTATATTAACAACCTTAAGTCAACGGTTTATCCATTTTACTATGACTATAGTAGATACCAAGTTAATTTTTCATACTTCCAATTATTTCCCATAAAAAAAGTTGTGTCAAAAGACCAAAACTAAATCTACAATTGATTATAACGGGGATTCCAGGATGTATTGTTGTGGGCTTCTTCATCTCCACAGAAAGCATTGACCAATAACTCCTCATATCTTGAGTACATTCAAGCCAATGGATAGATTCTTGAATCTAATGACACCAATAATGAATTCAGTTGGGAAAATAAGCATGTTGGAATTAATTTAATTCTCTCCAAAAATTGCTAGTCCACTGTGATGATGTCTACTGTAATTGAATTTACAAAGCTATCTATACTTACTCACATACGACTACTTTTAGGATTTCTTGTTGGAGAATATATCATTCTTATAATCATACCAGGAATACACCGACATTTTAATTTGTTACCTCTTAGTTCAAACATCTTATACACTTGTTCCATACACCCCAGGTTATTAATTCCCATTGATTTTCCTTTCCTTTGTAGCTTTCTAGGTTGTTGTTTTGTTGAATTCTGGGAAGGGAATTCCTTTCATGCTACAGAAAGTAAAACTGAACTATTTAATTAATGTGTCATTTTGTGGTGACTCATATATAAATCTAATGCAAGTAGTATGTAAACCTGACTTCAATATCATTTTTGCCTTTAGCGTATGCAAAGTATATCAATGATGTGTCTAAAGTTGTGCAATGTGGCAACCTTGAGGAAAATCTAGCAAGACTTAGGACCTTCAAAAAAAAAATCAGTAAATACAACATGTACTTCTATATATCATTGCCTTTTGCAAAAGAGTGACTGGTAGGAATCAAGAAATGATAGCCAAGTTGCAAATCTAGGCTATCAGTTTTCAAGGTTTCCTTAATTTATATGACATTGTAGCATTGAATGGTGGATGGAGTATAAATTGATTACATATTAGGAGAGAACCCAATGAATTTTTCATTAATGTTTGGATATGGCTCCCACTTTCCCCAATAGATTCAACATAGAATCTCATTACTACCTTATATTGCCAATCATCCTCACTTTATTGCATGTAAAAGTGGGTCTTCTTCTTTCGACATCAATGATTCCAATCATTATCTTCTGATGGGAGTAGTGGTTTGAGGACCAGATGAATATGATCAGTTTGCAAGATGATCGATCAAATTTTGGGGAGTTTACGTGGTATATCAACACTCCTCTTGTTGACACGATTACATTTTCCAGTGAAAATCCATGTTGAGCCTCCCTTCGTGCCAAGAGAAAAAATATTATGCATGCCTTTAAGTTGCCTTGGAAATAAGAGGGAAGAGCCAACTAGATTCATAAAAATTTAGAATTCCCCTGTAATTGAAATATTTTATGTGTTGAATTTTTTTTTGCTAAAAACTTATAAGCTATGAAATTCCACAAACTTGGCCTAATGTTTTAACTTTTTCCAATGCCGCATAATTCAACTACAACATTGAAAATACTCAGACTCACTTATTATAACATTTTGTAGGGAAAATGTCTTCCCTCCAACTCATTGAAGAGTGCTTCATATAAAAATAACCACTCAACATTTTAAGAATCCATGTCATGGGCATGTATTGAATTGGTATTATCTATGGTGACATCATTCCTACCTCTCCAGCTTTCGTTTCACACTTCCTTTCAATTTGTTATTTTTTTTCACTTGGATCACTAACCTTTACAAGCCATCCTTCATATTAGGCCCTTTATGATATAATGTTCACTTTAAAATTAAGTTTCCAAGCATGTGAAATATTGCTCCCTGTCTAACTTCCCGTGATGATATCTGTGACTTGAAAATGTAGATTTCAAATCACATGTTTGAAGAATAGTGAGAAAGATAAAAAAATAAATTGTTACCCCATTTCCACAGTAAAATTTTTGAAATACACTACATATTTCAATTAGCATATATTATTTTTAACTATAAGGAATAAATGAGAATAGCTAAATCCTAATCCAAAATCCTTAAGCAACCATAGCTATGAACTTTTTATTTTTTCAATCCCTCTATGTTCTTAATAAAATAGAGGTTAATATAAATTTATGTAATTTAAAATAGATCCCTCTTCAAATAATATATCTAAGGTTAAATTTAGCTTATGTAATTATTTAAATATTTTAAATAAGATAGACAAAACTCAATCTTTTTGGACTGCCCTATACTATGAAAAACCATTTATAAATATGATAAGGTGGAAAATTAAAATATATTCAAGGTTACCACGCATCATTTAATTGTGGGTAACATACATTACGATTCTTTCTTTCCCTTTCATGGTTGATATTCTCAATATCATTGTTAATTGAGGAATGAGAGAATAATCCACTTCAATCTTTATGTACTCAACATCATTGTCAATTGGTGAATCAGATATTAAACACATTCTTAGTTTCATATCGTATGATTTCAGTAATTTATGTAGGTTTTGTCTGGTGAAACCTCTCTGTCTAAGGTGCAATGTGTTACATCACTCTTTTATAAATATATTATGTTCCAACCTAAAAATGGCATTTGGAAAGCACAAACTTGAAGCTTAGTTAAAGGATGTCATAGAACTAGACCATGTATTGGTTGTTAAAGAATATGGCATATCAATATGAAGTTAGAAGTTGGTCTTTGTCCTTACTTGGAAATGGGCATACAAGGAATTTTTTTAGTTTACATCCAATATCATTTAGAAAAGGCAGAGTTGTGAGTAATAAAGGAAAAATTGTGTGAGTTGTGAGTACCTAAAGGCATAATTGTGGTTGTATAGGTGACATTGTTTTTACTAGTGTTTGATATTTGTTATAGTGCCATTTACCACTTTTGGTAGATCTGATGCTCTGATTATGGCCTAGGGTAACCCTTCCTTCCAGACTTGGTCCAAAATCTAGAAAGCAGTGTTTTATTATGTATATGATACTTTTCCCTATGATAAAAGCATGTACATGCGGGTCAGTATATATCCAACCTATTTACATATGTTAAAACACTTAAAATAATTAAATTAGCTTAATTTCAGGCGGAGTTCATAGGTTTTACCTGTTACTCACCTCCTATTACCCATGGCCCAATTATTTCCCAACTGAAAAAAACTAATTTGGAGAGGTATAAATAAAGCTCCATGGGAAGGCCTTAAGGGAGAAAGGATGAGATATTGATACTATAGTGAGATGATCCCTGATCAAGTCTGAAGAATCCTTGCGCCTCCTGCTCTCCCCAAAGCTTCAACAAACCCTTGCTTCCTTGATTATAGATATCCCCCATCTTGCTTGATATATACTTATATTACTAATGGAGGAATACTATTGAAGGCGAGGAAAGGACGAATCTGGAGGACGACTCCACTTGGAGTCAGAGAAGGACTCTGGTTGTATAATCCACCTTATTTATAGCTTACTTCAGTAAAAGGAATGTTGTTCTATTTCCAATATGAAATGTATTCATGCATCAAAATTATGTTGTAATTCACTTATGAATCTTATATTGATGTATAATTAGTCATTCATTTATATGATTTAATGTTAACATCATGTATATGCTTTATGTTTCTATTGTCGTGTATGTTCCATTTGAATAATTTTCAGGTTTCAAGAAGATTAGGAGAAGCTAAGGGTTTGCACCCTCCGGGATCTACCCAAACAAAGGACATCCGGGTAAGGACACTCGTACACAATTTAGTAGAAGATTTTTGATGATTTCTTGAGAATTTCTTATTGAGGTTTTCCCTTTGCTCTATTGGGGTTCTCAACCTAAATCCCTAGGGTGGTTTCACCCACAACAGGATTGGTGACTCTACGGGGGATAACAATCTTGTTATTCCTTATTTGGGTTTTCTATTCTCAGTCAGGGTTCACATTCTTTATTCCTTTCTTTTACAGTATTTTTTGGTATGTTAGTATCCCAAGAATTAAGCCTAATCTTCTTGATCAGACCTTAATTTTTCTTTTTCCTATCAAAGCTTTCTATACACTATTTTATTTGACGATAGTGGCGTATACATGCATGGTTCTTTAAGGAAGACTCGCATATACATGAGTTTCCTGTATTAAAAATGCGTGTGCACACTTCTTTGTCTTTACACAATTGTGTATGCATTTTTTTTTAATTGATTTTTCAAATCCTTCTGCCCAATTAGTTCTTCTTCTTGGTGGTTTATGTTGTTGTATGGTCACCTGCTGTTTGGAGAATTCATTTTTCCTGCAAGTTGTCTTCTTCAAAAATCTCCTTCTCACTGAAAATATTTGGCATAGAATTGCTTCTCAAGCAATGTTGTAGTGTGTATCTTGGGTTCAAGGTTTTCTTCTAAAGTTCTTGGTTATTCTGGTCCTCCATAATAGAAAATTGTTTTCAATTCGATTTCCAACCTAGATTTCAAATCCCTTGCTTTCCTTCCCCTTGTTTGATGGCCTTGTTTCTTTTCACTTTTTGAGAGTTTTTTTGACAAGTCTGAAAGTATTTCATTCTTGAATTTTTTGTTAGTTTGTTGAAATATTTTGTTGCTATTTGGATAAGTTTTTGCAAGTTTGTAGCCTTTCTTGTACATGTTTCATTCATTTTTGAGTTTATAACTTCTGAGATTGAAGGACTCCTTGTGCTTATTTATTAATTTTTCGAGTTTTAATAATACTTTTATGACCTCAAAAAGTTTATTTTGTTCCCTTAAAGGAAAATGAAGCTTGCAAATCTAATCTATCAACATAGAAATAAGATGACAATTATCTGGCATTAGATATAGAAGAAACATGGATGACATATTCAATAGAAAATCCAATTTACCAATGCATAGATAAGGTGACAGTTATCTAGCATTAGATATAGGAGAAAACATGAATAAAATTATGCAGGTGCAAGTTTAGAATAGGAGGGAAATAGACATTGAACATGTAAGAGCAAAAGAAGCTTGTATTACTGAAAATGAAGATGAGATGCTACAAGGAACAAGATATCTACAGTATCCAGAAGTTGAACACTGACTACATCTTGCTTTCAGCTATTTATACATCTTTACTGATATCCAATTGATCTAAGACAAACAATTAAGGTATTACAGACTCATGTGCATGGATGTGCCTATGTTATTTTATGCAACAGATCAATAAGATTGCGAAATATAGAAGCACTGAAGCAGTCAGAGAAAACATAACATGTAAACATTTGAACACAAGAATTTTAATAAGGATTTCACCCAACACTCCTAGGCTATGTCTCCCACTCCAACCTTCAGTGGTGGCATCTCTATTATGTTTTCAAAAGCAGAGTTTTTACAACAGTGAGCTCAATTTGAGTCTCACACAGCAGATACAAATTATTAAAACTGTACTTAGATTCCTCAAGTCTCTAGAGTACACAAACTCTCCTTATTGAAACTCAACCTCTATTGGTCATTGTAGTATGAGCCTAATCTGAGACTCATATATGACAAGCATATATAGAGGAGTTCACTTGAACCTTTCAAGCCTTCTCTGGAGCACACAGACTCTCTAACTCTCTCTGTCTCTGTCTGGCTCGATGCTTCCTTTGCTTCTGCAAGTCAGCTCAGATTCTTCTCTCTATTGTTAGCTTTCAGCATCTAAATAACTCTTTGACTCTTTCTCTGTCAATTCGTGGCTCTAAAGACAATCTGCTTCCTAGCTTTCTAGTTCCCCTCCCTCTTTCTGTTTGAATCCCTGTGTTCTACATAATCATCACTGTATAATGCTTCATAGGGTGGTGGAAACCTATTCTGTAATGGATGAATGGGTTAGTTCTCTCAGACATGTTTGAACAATCATTATTTCTATTTTCTCCAAGAATGTCCACGAAACCGAATCTCTTGGCATCTCATCATCCATGTTAGACTTCAAATCCCATGTGATCTTGCTTTATAACCTTGTCAAATCTGGTCACTCATCAAGACGTGTCTCTGTTGCTGATCTGGGCCCCCAAATCCTACGGTTGTTGCTCATATTGGGTGGTTGAGTAGCTCAATGTTACCCGACTAATGTGAGTGGTTTTCTCTCTCTTCCACTGGACATGTGGCAATCGATGTGTGGCATCAGACGGAACTTCGTTGAAACCACTTACCGCCTCGAGCCCTTCAGATATCCTACCGGTTTTGTTGAATCCTGCCGCACAGAATCGACGCAATATCCTTTACATTTTATAACCTTTCAGGTTTGGGTGCTCATGGCTTTTCCTTCTTTAAGGGGTTTTCTCGATGATATGTGATTAGTGACTTGTTGCTAATAGCATATCAGAAATCACCCCCATTTCTTGAAATTCCTCTAGTTTTGCTAATTCGTGACAACATGTGTTACCATGGGCCAACGGTCTACGTGATTGATTGAGGGTCGTCGTTGCTCCATGTTGATCATGAATTGAAATTGTTATGAGGATATATTTGATAAGCTTGACCTTCATAAGACTTTGAAAATTGGCATAATTTTAAATAGTTTACGAAAACTTAGAGAGTGTTCTAGGATCCAATTCAGATCATGACCTTCCCACTGAAAAAGATTTTGGACCACCAAAAGTTGGTTTTTGAAGTATCAATCAAGTGAGGGTATAAATTCCTCGCTTTTCCAATTTCTATCCATCTTGCACTGCTTGATTTCGAACCTTTTAGTCCAACCTTGAGGTACTCAACATCTCCTCTACAAGTAGTTCTCACGTTCTTGTCCAAAACTGTATCTTCCTGCAACTCATTGAGATATTCAGGCAACAGATCATCAATAGAAGGCAACTAAATCTACTCTTTGGGATCTTCAATCAATGAAGGTTCAAATAGTCTCAAGCTTTCTTCATTAACTATTGAATACATATGCATGTAAGATGGAAAATCAAGGGGAAAAGCATTCTCACCAATTTTCTCATGTATCTTGAAAGGTCCATACCTTATCGGCTTCAACTTCTTACCTTCACCTTGCATTCTCTCTTTGCTGATATACAACCAGACTTGATCACCAACATGGAAACTATGTTGAATCTGATGCTTATCATGCCTTGACTTGTACTTGGCTTGGCTCTTTTCCAGTTGTTCCTATACCACCTGGTGAATCTTTTGGATTTGTTCTATGAACTTGGTTATCTTGTCCACATCATTTTTTCCATCAATCGTAATGACTTTACCGAAGAAAAAATCCAATGGACACCTTGGTATGAAACCAAAATAGGTCTCAAAAGGAGATCTCTGTGTAGAAGAATGTTTAGGACGGTTGTAAGCACGTTGCACATAACACAAATGTTCAATTCAAAGCTTGGGATGCTTGCTACAATAGTCTCTGAGCAACTGGATCATTGTCTTGTTGACCACCTCTATTTGGGTGTTTGTTTGTGGATGAAAAGTTGTGCTCTTCTTCAATCTGGTGTCCATCAATTCCCATAAACTCGACCAAAATTTCCCAACAAATCGAGTATCTAAATCAGATACAATGGAAGTGGGTAATCCAAAATGAACCCATGCACGCTGAAAGAGCAACTTTGTTGTTTGTTCAACTGTAATCTGTTTGTCACAATTTATTAAAATACACATTTTGTTGAACCTATCTACAATAACATATGAATAGTCATGAACTTTTCTATATTTAGGCAGTCCCCCAACAAAGTCCATGGAAATACTTTCCCAAGGATGAGAAGGAACTAGTAATGGAGTGTACAAGCCTAATTTTCTATTGTTGGGCTTTCTTTTAGCACACATAGTACACCTTCTTACATATCTAGAAATTGTCTCATTCATTTTTGGCCAATAACAAAATCTTTGCAGCTGTGTAACTGTTTTACTTACACCAAAGTGACATGATATTAGAAAAGTGTTTGCTTCTCAAATTATCTTTACTCTTTCAGTTTTTGGAATGCATAACCTTCAAAAATGATACAAGAGTTGATCCTTAACATGATAATCCAATTCTTCTAATTGTTTTCTATGACTTAAAGTTGCGTATACATCTTTAAAATCTATATATTGAGCATATTATTCAATGTAGCTTTCATGCAATACTGAATTATGCTTAAGTATATCAGACGCATTTACGATTGGTCTAGACAACATATCTGAAACTTTATTGTGTATCCCTTTTTATATCTGATGACAAGATGAAACTGTTGTAGAAAACCCATCCACCTATAGTGTCTTGATTGCTACAACTTAGTTTGTGAGTGTAAATGTTGAAGTGGTTGATGATCAGTATGTATAACTGTCTCTTTGCCCATTAGATAATGTTTCCACTTTTTCACACTCTATACTAATGCATAAAATTCTTTATCATATGTGGG
Source organism: Pinus taeda (assembly GCA_000404065.3). Lineage (NCBI taxonomy): Eukaryota > Viridiplantae > Streptophyta > Pinopsida > Pinales > Pinaceae > Pinus > Pinus taeda. The sequence continues at coordinate 36,515 of APFE030796233.1, read as the reverse complement.
ATAATTAACTATTGTAGAATTAAATGTCTCAGAATGATAACGTATGGGTTTACCATGCTGCATCAACATGCTTCCATGGCATAGTCACTCGCATCTGTTTCAATCTCAAGGGGTCTTTCAAGATCGGGTAGTGCTTTTATTGGTGCTCTACTAATCTTTTCTTTTAAGGTGTCAAAGCTTTCTGTTGTTTTCCTCCCCACTGAAACACCTTGCTCAATCCTGTTAAAGCATGTAAGGGAGCTGTAATCAAGGAAAAGTTAGAAATAAAATTTCTCCAATACCATGTTTCTCCTAGGAAGCTTCTAACTTTTGTAGCATATTTGTGTTTAGGCCAGTTTACAATGACTGCAACCTTAGAGGGATCTATCTTGAATTCACCACCCCTTCAATATGACCCAAATAATTCAAATATGTTTTGTCAAATTCACATTTTGAGAGCTTAACAAAAATATTTTCTCTTTTCAAAACATCTAAAGTATGCTTTACATCCTTCAAATGTTCTTCCCATGTTTTACTAAATATAAGAATGTCATATAAATATACAATGACAAAATCATCAATAAAAGGCCTGAGTACACCATGTATTACTCTCATGAAAGTAGCAGGAGCATTAGTTAAGCCAAAAGGCATAACCAACCACTCATACAATCCCTAATTTGTTTTAAAAGTATTCTTCCATGCATCTTGTTCTACAACTCTAACATGATGGTAGCCACTATCTGAGTCCAAGTTGGAAAAGTAAACAACTTATATCAACTGATCTAATAGATCATCTATGCGAGGAGGGGGACAATGATTTTTTATCGTTATCTTATTCAATGCTCGGTAATCAATGCACATTGTCCATGAGCTATCTTTCTTTTTCACCAAGACAATTGGAGACCCACAAGGTGATGTGCTAGGTCTTATGAACCCTTTATTGAGCAGCTCATGTACCTGCTTCTTTTTTTCTACATTCTCTAAAGAAGACAACATGTACATTCTGATGTTAGGCAATGGAGCATCTTGCTACAAATTAATATCATGTATTATTTCCATTTTTGGTGGCAGACCTTTAGGTTCTTAAAATAGTATATCACATTCCAAAACAACTTTTTCCAAATCAGCTTGTTGTTTAGCATTACGACCTTCAAATACATTGGTTTTATCGGGATTCCTTTCCTTTACAACGATCAGTAAAAATTTCTTGCATGAATTTACAATTATTTTCATCTACCTTGAGTTTATGAGAGCGTAATTATTCTTGATTTTATGAGCTATTACAATATATTCAATTCCATCTTTAACGAGTTGATACTTGTTTTCAACTCCATAGAAAATGGCTTTTCTATCATACAAGTAAGGACTTCCTAAAACAATTCCACATATATCCAAGGGAAGAATATCTAACTCAACCTCATCTACAAATGCTGACCCAAAAGAAAACCTAATTTTACATTGCCTAGTCACTTGTAGCTTTGCTTTATCACTTAACCAACCTAATGGATATGGAATTTTGTGAGGTGTGGTTAGTAATCCTGGTTTCTTTATGATTTCTTCAGAAATTATGTTTACTTGTGAGCCACTACCAAACAAAGTATCAATCTTTTGATGCTTGGAAATAACTCTAATATGAAAAAGCCCATGTCTTTTCCTCTCATTTACTTCATTATCAGTATATTGTGTAGGATTACTAGTATATGCTTCAGAATTTTACCTTTTATACCTGTGGCTGCAATTGTTGTTTCATCCCCTGTGTCTGACCCCAAATCCTTTTGAATAGCTAAAACAATCTTCTTCTTTTCTCCATCATACTTCTTGGGTTTCAACTCCAGATGTAGAATCCAACAGTGTTCATCATCATGCCCATCCATCTTGCAATGAGTTCATGAAGGTTTGGTCTTTTGTACAACATTTTCCTTCCTCTCTTTCCATTTCTATTTTCTCTTTTACTTGGTCTTGCTTGTAGTGGGTTTTGATGATCCCCCAACTTTTGGGTTTACATTCTTGCCTCTAGCCTCTAGATGTGTAGCCTGAACAGATACCTCATCTACGCTAGTGGGATTAAACATGAGAATGGTATGTCTCAAATAAATATGTAGACCACCTATATAATTTAGCAAAGTTTCAAGTGAGTCTAAAGAAATTCCTAGAATCAATGCTCTTTTCCTAAATTCTTGGGTGTAACTTTGTACACTCTGGCCTTTCAATTGGCAAAGAGTTTACAAACTCATCATAGCTTGCTGCATATAAGCTAGTGGATAGAATTTCATTTTAATTGTAGAAACAAATTCGTTCCAGGTAGAAAGAAGTTTACCATGCTTCTTCAAATTAGCTTGTGTCATGCTTTCCCACAATACGAGGGAGGTGCCTCTAAGGTGTAGGCTAGCCAACTGAATTTTTCTCCTTTCTAAATTGATGTTCTACACTCTACAATATACATCAATTTGTCTAATCCTCTTATCTAACTTTCTTGCATTCAATTCTCTGTCATGAACTAGCAAATCCAGGTCAGCTCAGATTCTTCTCTATGCTCTCAACTTTCTGCATCTAACTAACTCTCTAACTATTTCTTTGTTAGTTCATGGCTTTAAAGCCAATTTGCTTTCTGACTATTCATTTCTGCTTCCCAACATTATGGTTTCCCTGCCTCTGTTTGTTTGTATCCCCCTGTTCTACGTAATCTCACTATATAACGCCACACAGGGAGGTGGCCACCCATTGTGTAACGGATGAGTGTTTCACTTCTCTCAGACATGTTTGAATGATCGTTATTTTCATTTGCTCCAAGGATTCCTACGAAACTCAATCTCTTGCCAACTCATCATCCATGTTGGATTTCACATCCCTTGTGATCTTCCTTTTTAACCCCGTCAAATCTAGTCACCCATCGGGGCGTGTCTTTGCCGTTGATCTGGGCCCCCAAAATCCTATGGTTGTCACTTATATCAGTCCGTTCAGTAGCTCGATGGTTACCCGTATGATGTGAGTGATTTTCTCTCTCTTCTGTTGGACGCGTGGCAATCAATGTGTGGCATCGGATAGGAGTTGGTTGAAACCACTTATAGCCTCGAGCACTTACGATATCCTATTGATTTTGTGGAATGATGCCCTCGATGGAATCGGTACGATATCCTTTACATTTTATAACCTTCTGGGTCTGGGCACTCAGGGCTTTTCCTTCTTTGAGGTTTTTGCCTAGCGATATCCGATTAGTGACTTGTTGTTAATCGCATATCAGAAACCACCCTGTTTCTTGAAAAGGCCTCCCGTTTTACTAATTTGTGACAACGCGTGTTACCATGGGCCAACGGTCTATGTGCTTGACCAAGGGGTCCTCGTTGCTCCACATTGATGACAAATTAAAATTGTTACGAGGATATCTCTGATAAGCTTGACCTTCTTAAGACTTTGAAACTTGGCATAATTTTAAAGAGTCTATGAAAACATAGAGAGCGTTCTAGGATCCAATTCAGATCATTTACAATGCTCTCCAGCTTTTTAGGGCTGGAGTTATCTTAATCTATCCCCTACTATCATTAACTACTTGGTTACGTTCAAGGACACAATTTCCCCTCCATCACGAAAGCGGTAATTAATATTGGTACAACACTGCTTTGTTAGGTGGTTGGCTTGATTGTGCCAGTGAGGCTCCATGACTTTTTAATTCTGTTTGTAGAGATCATGTTGTGTCCTTCTTCCTTCAGTCATGCTTCCTGTTGATTCAGTTTAGCTATCTGATTATCACAATAATGATAGAGTCGACCACCTTCTTCCCTGGGTAACTGATAGGAAGTGGATTATGAGGTGCCTGAATTGGAGAACGTGTCAATTCAGACAGATGGAGAAATGACAGAGTGGAGGAGGATAAGCGTGAGTGATCATGAACAAGGGTTGTTGGATCGAGGGGAATGCACGGTGAAGATCGGCCGAAGGCGGCCTAAGGTTGTGGTGAGAGCGGAACATGTCTAGGGTGTTAGAACTTGGGTGAGCATATCAGACGACTATCAGGTGTAGGAGGTGTGTAGATGATAACACGTGGGGGTGGTTTTGTTTGGGTGGTTATGGTTTCTATTGGAAGGGCATCAGGCGGCAACTGGTAAATGGCGGAGTCCACCTGATTCCATTTAGTGGATGACATGTAACAGTGGAGGAGAGAGGAAAACTTCCTTGATCGGGCAGGTATTCCTCTCGCTTGTTTCTCGCATGATATGAGTGATAACGATTAGATCTGGCGGGGGTAATCTAATGGCAGGGAATGACTGGGAATGTTTTGTTGATCATGAAACATAGGCCATAAGATCGGCAGTGGAAGATCAATGACGAAGGAACACAGAAGTACAAAACATCCTCGAGAAATGTGTAGAGGGCACATATGATAGAAAGGTAAGGTTTTTCAAGGGGTTTTGGGTTAATTTACTTAAGGCTAAAGCAAAAGATGGTTAATTTACTTAAGGCTAAAGTGAAAGAGGGTTAATTTACTTAAGTGGAAGAGAGAGGAAAGTGGGGTAATGGCCCGTGTGGGGCCCTCTTTAGGACAACAAAATAGACCATGTCCTTCCCTTAGCCTTCAAAATGTCAACGCTACACCTCAAGGCTAACACTGGCTCCTTCTTGGGTTGAAATCCTCCCTATGAGGCTTTAAGAACTCTAGACCACTGCCTTTCCAGTAAGACAAAAAATCAAAACTTTGTCCTAGTGTTCCATTGGGCGTGGAGCTTTTTCTGCATAAATAAAACTGAAAAACCTATCTACACTACCAACGCTTCAAAGCATTTAAATGAAATAAAGTTTCAAAAACCACCCATTGAATGGGGCATCAAAAACATCTTCTCTCTAAATTTTGGAGAGTGAAAGTGTTGTTCCTATGAACTCGAGCAATGACAAATGGTCTTGCCCATAAGGCATCAAATTTACCATGGTTTCCCTTATTTTCCTTCAAGGCATGCCATTTGAGAACCTAGTTGCCAACCTGAAAACTTTCCATCTTTGTTTTTTTATCGAAGGCCTCCTTGATATTCTTTTGATGCACTGTTGACTTCTCAATCAGTTGATCCCTAATTTGGGGAACCTCAACGAAGTCACTCATCCTTCTAGCCATGTCATTTTCCTCATCCTGGTCCTCTTGCAAGAATTTGGCCATAGGGAGGGTCAATTGGATTGGAAAAGAACCTCAGTAACATACACTAGCTTGAATGGAGAGTTCCCTATGGATTTCTTGGTGGTAACTCTGTCAGCCCACAGTGCAAACTTCAACTTGGAATCCCAGTTCTGTTTGTTGTCTTCCAACAATTTTTTGCTTATCCTTACCAAGCTTTAATTGGATGATTCTGCTAAGCCCTTGCCTTCAGGTCAATATGAGGTAGAATGCACTAATTTAATGCCCATTGATTCACACGCCCATCAATTCCCTGTCTCTGAAAGATGCTACATTATCAGTAACTATCTTGGTCAGGCATACAACTCTGGTAAAAATATCCTCAGTTAAGAACTTCATGACAACCTAGTGATCAACCTTCTTAGTGGGTATGGGTGTGGATTAATCTCCCTTATGAAATATAAACCCCACTGCTGAAGGGGACCATTGGTGTGTATTGGCTTCAGGGGAAAATATTTTAGTTGTTGTCTTCCTACAAACCTCTAGCATCTATCAAAAGAATTCACAAATGAAAATACATCAGATAATAAAGTAGGTCAATAATACCTAGCCCTTAGGATCTTATGGGTTGTGGTTTTCCAATAATGATTCCCTCCACAGATGCTGGAATGAAACTAGGGCATGAATTTGACAAATTGTTCATTGTCTAGACACCTTAAGAAGATTCCAGATGGGTCCCTCTAATAAAGCATGTTCTTAATAATAAAAAACTTGGCTGATCTGAACTTAACGGTTCTAGCCTAGCTTGAGCTAAGGCCTGGAGGGACTTCTAACATCAGCAAGAAATGAACTATACTAGAATACCATTCATAAGTAGCTAAATTCTTAGCCAATGACTGATCCTACCTTTGTTCTTCTGTTACCTCCTTTGCCTGTTCAACTCTTGATTCTATACCTATGCAATTTATGTCTAGAAAATTGCAATTTTCATCAACCATAAGCTGAGCCAGCCCTTCACCTTTGATAAGCTTGGTGGGCTTTACCTCTATGCTAAACTCTATGAGTTTTGCAATCCATCTGGCCCTTCTTTCATCAACATCTGGCTATGTTAGGACATCCTTTACTAAAGTTGAAGGTACATAAGCAACCACTTTGGAGTGCAGGATGTAAATTTAGAATGACTTTAAAGACTTTATAAGAGCATATGCTTTTTTTTCAATAAGGCCATACCTTAATTCAACATCCCTCAAAGTTTTGCTAAAGAAGGCCACTGTGTGTTCTACACCTTCACCATTTTTCTGCAACAAGGTTGCTGTAAGTGTATCATAAGAAGTGAAAGAGAAAATATAAAACTCCTTGGTGTAATATGGGTTGACTAAGGTGGGAGCCTCCATGATAGCTCTTTTAATGGCTCTAAAAGATCTTCTCGCAACCTCTGTCCATTTTATCTCTGACCCCTTCTTTATCATGGAGGTCATGTGCTTCACTAGTTCTACAAAATTTGGCATAAACCTTCTCACAAAGTTAATCTTACCCAGAAAATATTGAATGTCCCCTTTTGACCTTGGGATGGACAATGTCTGTATTGCTTGACACCTGCAATAAAAATAATATGTCCTAAAAGTTTTCCTTCTTCTAGAGCAAACTGTGACTTCTTGGGATTTATTGAAATTCCAAACCTCCTACAGTTCATAAACACCTCCTTCAAATGTTGCAAATGGTCCTTGTGACTACTGGAAAAAATTGTTATGTCATCAAGGTAAATAAGGACAAACTTGTCCTTTTCTCCCACAAATGTTATGTCCATGGCTCTCTGAAAAGTAGCCTCAACATTCATCAGTCCAAAAGGCATCTTGGGGTACATGAAGGTGCCCCAAGGAATAGTGAAGGCAGTCTTCTATTGATCCTCTGGGTGCATAATAACTTGATTGTAACCTGAGAAATTGTCTAAGAAAGACATGACTCTATCCCATGAAAATTTTTGTAGCAAATGTTCCATCTTGGGTAGGGGGTAGTTGTCTTTCTTAGAGCACTTTTTTATATTTTTGAAGTCCACACAAAGCTTTATTTCTCCATTTTTATTCCTTACTACAACAAAGTTAGCTATCCATTTTGAATACCTTATGGGAACTATGATTTTGGCAACCAACAATTTCTTAATTTCTTTTTCGGTCAAAGGTAGTAACAGAGGGTTGATAGGTCTTAGCTTCTGCTTAAAAGGGATGGTGTCTTCCTCCAGTGGAATCTTATGCTGGATGATGTTTCTGTCACAAGTCTTAAGGTCACTGAATTCCCAAGCAAAGACATCAGCAAATTGCTTCATCAAGGTGGAATATTCAAAGCTTTGGGTAGCAGAGAAGTGGGTGGACAGGTTTATGTACTTTGGGTGATCTGGGGTCCCTATATTATGTCTATTGACTTCAAACTCATTCTCTTGCTAGGAGGGCTTATAGGGTACATCATTACGATCAAACAACTTCTCTAGAGGCACTATCCCTTTGGGTATATGATTACTAGGTAGTTGGACAATGTTGTCTTGACCAATTTTGTTTCTCAATTGGGACTAATGGCATTCCTCCATGGCTTCATTCTCTTGATCAATTTGCATTTTAGAGAATTCATCAATGACCTGTAGAAACGTATTGAGTTCATCATCATCTTCAAAAACTTTCCAATACTTGACATTATCAGGCAATGATGATTGTATTTTACTTGGACTTCATAAGTCAATATAAGGGGTAAAGGAGGAACAAACATACTAGCAGACACAGAAAGAAAATCACCAAGCTGATTCTTAGCCTTAGGGATGTATCAAATACTAAATTTATTGAAAAATACTTGAGCTTCCATACCTCATCTCAGTATGCCTTCAGCCTGGGGTACCTCACCTAGAATGTCTTATTCACATGTTGAATAATAAGGTCTACATCTCCAAACACCTTTAGATGTTTGATGCCCATTTCATTAGCAGTGTTCAAGCCTAAGATCAAAGCCTCATATTCTGCTATATTATTTGTGACTTGAAAAGTCAGCTTGAAAGATAAATGTGTTCATTCCTGTGTGCGAGATATCAGAACTAACCCCACTCCTGTAGTTTCCTTGGAGCAAGCTCCATCGAAGAATATTTCCCAAATTTGTGGGCCTTCTTCCTCTATGAATTGACAAATAGGTTCCGTGAGCTGGATGGAGGCCAACTGTGATTCTTCAATTTGGAGGATACAAGATCCAAAATTAGTGTCAACAGCATAGATGGGGTGATTCGTGGGATTCTTCTCATCAGTGATGATATATGCTAATTGAGCTTCCCTGTATGATCTCCTACTCTCACCTCCAAAGACTGGGACAATAGCATAGGAGAGATCATTTTTTAATGTTCCACCCAATATTTTCATCCATCTCATGGAAAGAAGCATGCCAAACTTATGGTGAAGATCTGCTACCACAATGTCCATCATCATGCTCTTCATAGGTAGCTGAGATAAGGTGATGGCTAGATCTTTGATTAGCCCCAAGCATTTGACCCTCCTAGAATCAAAAGAAAACAAGGGATGATAAGGCCTAATGATGTCAAGGCCTAAGTCATCCATGACAACCTTGGGCATTAGATTCTGGCTGGCACTTGTGTCCAGTAGACAATTGTGAAGGATTTTGTCATGAACAGTCAAGGAGACATAGAATGATGGGGAATTGACATTATAAGGTTAAGTCATTAGTCTAAGAACAACTGCAGGTTTGTCGTCCTGTAAATTCACATAGTAGTTTGATTCTTGTGTGGCCTTAAGTTCAAGGGCCTTAAGGATGGGTCTCTTAAAAGCTTCGTTCTTCACTAGTTCCATTAGAGATATAGATATTGTTAGGTTCTATATTTTTGATTCAAAACTGAAAGGAGAAGGGGCCTTGTCGGGGCCTCTAACCTCTAGAGCTAGAGCTTTGAGAATGATGGGATCAACTGTTGGTCATTTTTTCTTGTTAGTTTGTTGCATTGGAGGGACAATAACTCTTTGAACAGGGGTCTCCTTGGCATTGTTCACCTTCGATGTCATATTATATATTTTCTGATCTTCGGTTTGTAGGACAGCCCCCCCATCAAATTCTTGGCTAGTCTGGTCCTTGAATAATGACTCTTCATAGGCAACCAAGGTCAAAAAGGAAGCATTGCCTTTGTCTTCCATACAATGGATCTCATCATCTTCTTTGAACTACTCCTCTTCCGTGACTACATTTTGGAAAGTGGTCTTCACCCTTTGGTCTTCATTGGAATCTTTTCTCCTTTACATAATTTGCAATTGCTCATTGGATTTTCTATATGGTTTTGGATCCCTGGGAACAAAGGTATTAGGAACTCTTCCTTTTCTTGGGTGTTGCTCAACCTTTAATTTGGATATTTTAGAGGCTAGTGACTCTATCATCTTGGTCATATTATCTATCTTAGGGTCTGAAGATGAGGAAGATTCACTCCTTTGTCTCCTCCGGTCAACATGTACCTTGAGTTTCTCTATAGCCATGATGTTGGATTTTACCTCCAAGGCTACATCCGGCATTTCGACCAAAGAAGTACATCTTCTCTCCCTCAATAGTAGACAAAAATCAAAATCGAAGCCATTGGCATAAGTGAGTTTAGTAGAGGTAGGGGTGGGTTTCACTTAGCTAGTATCTTGTTGTACATGTGGTTAAAGCTTTTATTGAAATCAAAAAGTGACTCCCCATTTTCCCTTTTCAGGTTCCCAAACTCAGTATGGTAGTAGAGCAGGTCTTTTTTATCTCTCGAATGCTTTAGGAATATATCATCTAAGGCCTCAGTATCTATTATAGATCTAGGGGTCAATTATCTGAACCATTTTCTGGCTTCTCCATCTAGGATTTGGACAAATACTCTCATCCATACATCATCTTCACTAATATCTAGGTTATTGGCATAGCTATAAAATGACTCAAGATGTTCTTCAATAGTAACCCCTTCAGTCCCAGTGAACTTAGGCATGTATTTTTGACATTCTCGAGTAGGCGTGGTATTCAAAGGAGTGGGTAGTACTAGAGATCCGTACCTAGAAGCGATGATTCTTTCCATTTTGGTGAGTCCTTGTGGACCTGCCATGGCTATGGTGGATACAAGATCACTGCCAGTTTGAAAGGTAGGGAATCGAGGAGTGACTGACACGACTAATGGAATATGATGGGTAGAGTGTGATGTTTCCTTTGGGCTTAAAGCAAAAGGATAACCTAAAGAATAAGTAGCTTTATGAATGTCTAAAATTTATCTTCACTACTAATGTCAGAGGCTATACTCTTAGCATGTACTTATTCTGTTACAAGCCCTTCTTGTAGAGATATAGAGGACTTTTTAGATTTACAAATCACCAAGACAACAAATAGGGGTAGCATGGAATGGTATCACAGTGGCACTACAACACAACATTACAATGACATCAAGTGATATATATATATATATATATATAGGCAGTATGTATTACAAAACATGCAACATGAGCTCTACAAAATTCCATCGTAGATTTGGAGCAACTACAGCATCAAAATGAGGTCCACACTCACCATTTTTCTTAAACCATGCACCATGAGATATATCAACGCACGGGTTCTGGGCTCCCTTCACTTAGCTTGGCTTTCCAATAGTTGATTCACCACGGTTACGCTGCATTGAGGTCTTCTTCAACAATAGTGCCTTGTCATTCTCCTTTCCTCGGCATAATCAGTTATTAGATCCAAAAGAAATTTGTGGGAAATGCAACGTGAACAAGTTTGTCTAGATATCTAGATCGGGCAAGTGTCAACACACCACAAATGAACATATATACCCAATTCAATTCTTCACGCACAATGCACATGAACTCTATGAATTTGCTTTGGAATAATGGTGGAATGGCGGAGTGTTTTATAAATCCTAGTGAGTTCTCCTAAATAAAAGAGACATGCCACCATACGAAGTGTGAGTGTCAAACTGGGGCCAAGTATAACAGTGAGGAAATACAAAGAAATCAATGCACATCTAGGGAATCAAAAGACCTTGTCACGGGAGAGAGGAGATACAACAAATGGTGGAGAATAATTTCAAAGATTTGAAGCATTTAAATAGTGGTAGCGTTTAATGGGTAGAGATTATGGAGGAGGTAGTGGACAGACTGCAAAAGAATGGCAGATAGAGGAAAAAAATGGCACTAGAAAAATGACAGGTTACAGCTAAAATTTAGTTGATAAAATATACATGAAAAAATATCCATGAAATGTAGAATTTATGGCAGAAATGATCTACACATAAAGGCCACAAAGCAAATGTCTCAAAGTAGTGCGGTGCAAGAATACGCCTACTTTGATACCATGTTAAACACACATGGGAAGAAACATAATCTGAAATATAAAACATCAGAATAGAATTTTATTAACAAATCTCATACATTTATAGTACATGGTTTGACTGTTGGGTTTCACATTCCAAGGTCTCTTGGACTTCTTTTTGCCTATTCCACTTCAACACAAACCCATTGAGGATTAGGTGTCGAACAAATCATATGGTATATAGCCCATTTGTTTTGGACTACTTTCATCATGTGTCACTTTTTTTAATATATTTACAATAGTTTGAGGCACGTGTAATAAAATGACACATTCGATAATGCTGCAAAGGGATCTCTGCCCAATTTAGTATCCCATGGAAAAGCACCAAATTTACTATTATTTTTCATTTTTTATCTTTTTTAGGGTAGTCCTTTTAGTAAGGCTTACTACGTACCATTTTCATCTACCTTTTTATCCACCTCTAGTATTTGTATTAATGCCTTTAATGCATTAACATTATTGCACATCATTTCTTCTCTAAATCCTCTAATGAATTAGGATTGGTGGGCATGTTAGTATACATTCATAGCTACCATAGAAAATATTGAAGGAAGGGATGTTGTTCCACTATATGGCACCCTGATGTATGTTTCTCTACTGGTGGAAAGAATGTAATGTACTTGCAACATTCTCTGAACTGCACATGGGTAAACTAACACTCTAGACTAAACCTGCATAATCATTACTCATATAGGAAGCATAAGTGTACTTTGATTTTGATGACAATATAGGTGAGGATTCTATGCAGAATCTTTTGTGCATATTGTACTCTAAAATTTAAGGCTTTCATTTAATCTTTAGATGGGAATTGGCTTTCTCCTCAGATTTCTTGAATTTTTGAAGACCATATCCTAATGGAAAATAGGATGCTTGGGACAAATATGGGAAAGATTTGATAGAGAATACTAGGAAAGGTAAAATTGATGATGTCATTACAAGGGATGATGAAATCCATAGATGCATTAGGATTCTTTCATGACAGATAAAAAATAACACTCTATTGATTGGAGAACTAGGTGTTGGCAAGTCTGCAATTTCAGAGGGGTAATGACCATTTAAAGGTTTTCTTCTTGATGTTCGAGAGGATAATTTCTTATTTATAAGTCCATATATAATGAATTTGATTGCAATTCAATATTATCATATATGCATAGTTGATTTGTAATTGAACAAAGCCTTATGAAAGCTGTATTTGTTATCTCTCTTTTATGTTTCGAGAGGATTTGTCAGAGAATAATTTAGGGATATGTTAAATAGGTAATAATGAATTGAAAGGTAATGATTCACTACACTTGTTATCAGTTTATGCATTATGTTTGGAATCAATTAACAAATTAATGTTACATATATCTCTTTCTATATGACCAGAACTGAAAAAATTAGGGTTTGGAGATCTACAATATACACCTCTTAATAACACGGTAAACATATCTCATATGATTTCTATCTATGCCATACAATTACCACTAATACCGTATTTTCACCAAAACTTTTAAAGAGCCCAATGCTATATGCAATTCTATTATTCTCATCCCTTATTTTCACAAAGGATCTTAAAGAGGTCAACTTGTTTAATATTATCCCTGAGTAGTAGTAAAGTAATTACATTTCTTAGTGAAACTCTATCTTTATTTTTCAAAAATTATTTTAAAGAGCTCAATTGTATCACACTACATCCTATCCATGAGTAATAGTAAAAGGAGATTTTTCCTCAAATCCACGGAATATATTTCATTGTCCCAAGAGGATCTTAGAGCTTAGTTGTTTGAGATCTTGATTTGAGAAATACTAAAACAACATAATTTTATAAAATTCGACTCGATTTTTTAAAATTGCACCTGATTTCTCTTGATTGTGAAGTATGGATGGTCAATGTGAAATTGTGAAGAAGAAATGTTATAATCAACAATATCTAGTCTTGATTCAAGATACATGTTTTAGAGAATTGTTAAAGTTTAATTTGTCACTAAAGTAGAGCAGTCATAAGGGTTATGTTGACTATCAAATAGTGGCAAGTTACTCTTTCTCTTATATGTGTAGTGCATATTTTTGTATGTCCTACTATCATTTCTAGTTTCTTATAAATATTTATAGAATGTTAATTCAAATGGTCTTGAATTCATGATCAAATTGATTAGAGATTTTGAATTATAAGCCTCCACAAAAGGATTCCTCTGATTATGATGAGGCTAACAACCATGTATTTAGCATTACAAAGGAACCTTTAGTGACATTCAATTCAATGGCCTTCAACTTCTGAACCATGAGTGGGTGATATCTATTTGGTAAAAGACACCTAGGACATGCACCTCACCCCAACTTCTTTTGTGTTCTCTACATTCATTCAAAATCATGGGGCATATCGCTTGGTAGTACTTTCCCCCTGTTGGGGGCTATATTAGCTATCCACTTTTATTAACCCAACAAGTCATTACTAACACCAGTGTCTTTTATAATTTATGAAACACTTACATCTGAACTTATAGCAAATTTGGAGGCTTTGTAGTAGAGTAGAGCCCTGCTAAATGTATCTTTGATGTGTAAAAATTGCACTGAATAATTTTTCTTGAATCTGTGTGCAAATCAAAAGGAGATGAAAACCAATACAAATAGAATGTTATAGTCTAGTAATTCTCTGGAAGTTATTTGACATGTAGTAGAAAACATAATGTTTGCCATGTGACAATATATTATGTTGCATCAGAAAACTTGCCTACTTGTCACTACTGCATCAATTTCCTTAGTTATTTTTAATATCATCCTTATTGAATCAAAATTCTTGTTTTGATTTTAGTAACAAGGCCTTTAGATAGATGACTCTTTTGCCTTTGGTTGAAAAAAATAGATGGAGTGGCTTTTATAGAATCGAAGTAGCTACTAATTGTCAGCCACGTTGGGGATGAAATTAGTAGTAGCTACTAATTGTCAGCCACTTTGGGGATGAAATTATAAGGCTCTGAGATGAGCTCTTATGTTTTCTCTATTTCCATCTGATTGTGAGAGAAGCACCATGTAGATGAAGGTATGTTGGTATGCCAAATAAATTCAACATCAACTCCAAATCTTAGATGATTGTAATGTAATACTATCTAACAAGAGCAAAAGCTTGTAGTTCATGAATGATAGCTTTGAAGGGGGATACATATAGAAAAGAGATGCATTTCTCTTAAATTTTAGGTGTAATAATGTGCTGGTCTCCATTGTTTTATTTTGGTGAAATGAACTGTGCCAAACATCATGTTGTCATTTGTGTTACAATTATTGATAAGTACCAAATTTAGAATGAGAGTGGCCATTAGTTCACTTTCACACCTCTGCTAGACTACCGAGTCATTATCTTACTTTCATCTCTATGATGGATTATTGGGCCTTCAATTAATGCTTACAGTCAAAGCACTCGCACTTTCCTTAAGGATGTTTGAATCTAAAAAAAAATAACATACATGTGTCATGTATTTCCTCGTTCTTGGACATTTCACTTCATGAATAACTTAATTCCAAAGTTACAAGGATTTTGTTATGGATTCACATATGGATCCAGATCCAGATCTGCTATATTTTTTCAAATCCAAGGAAAAATAAAATATATTAATATTTTAAAGTTTTTAAAAAGTACTTTGTGCTCAGAAATTAAAGCCATTTATAAATCACAACATTTAGAATTGAAACCACTATTGAAAAGGGTTATTTCTCAATTATAACGAGCTGGAGAAACTAGGATGGCTCCCTAGGAAAGGTGTTGCGGATTCCAAAAAAGAAATGAAGTAGTTGGGTAAGACCAAGATGCAATGTAGATCAAGATTCAATCAAGATAAGACAAGTTATAATTATGGCTCATCTCTATGAGCAATATGCCCTAATACTCTGTAAACCTCATGAAATATTTTATTGTTTATAGATCTCAAGTGTGTTAGAGATTTTTTTTTTTTGGTTTGGGGAGAGAGGCAATGTGCTGGAGGGAAGAAGAAAAACAAACCCTCCGAGATTAATCATAAATATTTATATTTTTTGTCTATGATCTCAGTAACTTTAATTTTTAACTATGGAAGAGGAGGAGAAATGCATTATTTACAACAAGCGGCCTTCTAGAAGCATCACATGGTATGACAACTCATTAATTTGTGTGATTCTTATATTCGTGTTTTGGTTCAGATAAAGACGGTGAATTAGACATGGTCCATGTTAAGAAGATATTGGAATTTTTTGGAGGCAACATGTGCTCCATATAATTTGAGCATGGAAACAACTAGCATTTATCTAACCCATTCTATTCACTTCAGCTAGTCCCAACACTTGAAACACAAATGTTGCCATCGAGCTAGTTGGGTGGTTAGAAAGGAGGATATAGGTGTAGACACAAGTATCTACCCGCTAAGGTGAAACCAATTTCTTCAAACTCAGAACCAAGTTGAACTAGACTCAGTAAAATCATCCAAATTGACCCTAGAATTCCTCTTCAAATCTGTAGGATCCATCTACTTAGCATGTGATCTATTTCCTCGGAATACGATCTATTTCCTACAATTACAGATCCTCCAAGTTGCTATATTTTTCATGGATCCAACTGGATCTAGATTAGATCCACTAATCCTAGACCTCCCTATGCTATATCTAGCAACATAGCTTAATTGTCAACTGTGTAATAATAATCATTTAGTGCACAATATAGGCATAGTGAGCATAAATTTGAGTTCAGTAATAGAATTGACATTCATCTGAACATGTAAAATAGATAAATGGTTGAAAATTGCAATTTGGTTGTCACAGTGTATCCTTATAACTCCCTGTACTAACCCCATACTTGAACATAATCTCTACAACCAAACTACTTCCTTTCTTGCATGAGTGGCTACCATGTATTATTCCTCTGTAGTAGATAGTGCCACTACAAATTGTTGCTCACTAATCCAACTAACTGCACCTCCAAATAGGTTAAACACATACCCACTTGTAGATCTTCTCTGATCCAGATCTCTAGCCCAATCTGCAACAACAAAGCCACAAATATCCAAAACTCCATCTAATCTTGGTCTTCGTTGGTAGCACAAATTATAATTACTAGTGCCACACAAATACCTGAAAACCTGCTTCACCATTATTCAATGCCCCTTCCCTCATTTTGACATAAACTGCTCAATACTCCCATTACATGTGCAATTTCTGGTCTAGTACAAAACATTGCATGCATTAGGCTATGAACTGCACTTGCATATGGAACATGAGACATCTCTTCTTCCTCTTCTTGTGTCTTGGGACACTGTTCAACAGATAACTTCACACCTACAAGAATAGGAACCTTCACCAGTTTACTATCCTGCATATTAAACCTTTGCAGTATTGCCTTGAGATACTTCCTATGGTTTAATCGGAGCTTCCCCTTTGCCTGGTCTCTTTTAGTTTCCATGCCCAAAATATAGTTTGCAGCACCAATATCTTTGATATCAAATTTCGAGGACAATTGTGTCTTCAAATCCTGGATAATTTGTTTTCCATTTCCAACTAGCAACATATCATCAACATACAAGACTAGATAAATAATACAGTCACCAATTAATTTAAAATACACACAGTCATCTGCTTTGCTTCTGGTGAAGCTAAGTCCCCCTATACATGTATTGAATCTCTAATACCATATCCTTGGTGACTGATTTAACCCATACAAAGACTTCTTTAACTTGAATACCAGTTCTTTCTTACCCTTCACCACAAAGCCTTTAGGTTGCTTCATGTAGATCTCCTCTTCCAGATCCTCGTGAAGAAATGTTGTCTTCACATTTATCTGTTCTACCTCAAAATATAAAGCAACAACAACAGATAAAAGTAATAAAATGCAAGCTACCTTGGTAACAAGAGAAAAAATATCACCAAAATCAATTCCCGCCGCTTGGGAATAACCTTTTGCTACCAACAAAGCTTTGTATTTCTCCACCTTTCCTTTTGCATTTGTCTTCTTCTTGAATGCCCATTTGCTGCCAATGGGTTTCTTTCCAGCTGACAACTCCACTAGATTCGAATCCTCATTTTTTTGCAAATATGTCATTTCATCAACCATGGACTCTTTGTAGAGTTTTCCATCCTCTGAATCTACTGCTTCCTTCACAGTTCTAGGATCATCATCAGTAATAGATAAAGAAAAATTTGAATAGAAAGTAGATGGACTACACCTTTCTTTCTACCTTCTTTCTCCAACTGATCTTGTCACACCCAGAGTTTGTGGCTCTTCATCTTTTGATTCCTCTTTTGTTGTAGAGTACGATGCTTCCTCCTTAAGCTCAAACTCTATATTCTGAGGTTCCTTTAGTTGGACATCATGTTTAATAACATCTTTCACCTATATGAACACCACATCTTGGTTGTACACAACCTTCCTTGTTACTGTGTTCCAAGGCTTACACCCCTTTAAACCATCCTTATACCCAATAAAGATGCACCTTTAAGATTTACTATCCAACTTGGTTCTTTTCTCCTTTGGAACATGTACGTATGCATCACATCCAAATACCCTTAGATATGAAAGAGAGGGTTTCTTACCTGTCCATACCTCTTGTGGAGTCTTATCCTACAATGCTAATGAAGGTGATCTATTGACCAGGTAACATGATGTATCCACTACCTCTACCCATAATTCCTATCCTAACCTAGCACCACAGAGCATGATTCTTGCCCTTTCCATCAATGTCTTTTTCATTCTTTCTGCAAATCCAACTTGCTCAAGTGTATATGGAGTAGTCTTCAGCCATGTTATACCGCACTTCTTACAGAATTCTTCAAATTCCTTACTGCAAAACTCTCCACTGTTATCTGTCCTCAAGACCTTTATCTTTTTCTCTATCTAATTCTCCACGAGAGCCTTAAATTCTTTAAATCTGTCAAAGACTTCATATCTCTTCTTAAGGAAATATATCCATGTATTCCTTGGGAAGTCATCTGTAAATGATACATAGTACACAAACTTACCCCTTCACAAGTCCAAACACATCACTATGCACAAGCTCTAATATTTGTTTCACCCTCTTACCATCAACGGGAAAACTCACCCAATTTTGCTTCCCATATACACAATTTTTAGAGAAATCAAAATCTAGAGAGGTGTTACGCATACCGTCTACCATACCTTTACCATTAAGCATTCAAAGGCCCTTCTCTCCAATATGTCCAAGCCTTTGATGCCACAACATGGTCTTCTCCCCAGAGGCCACTAAATTTTCTGCTCCACTCTCAGGGACCAGAGAACTGTTGCACCCATCAATGACAGTGCTACCTTGCAGCTTGTACAAAGTTCCAATCCAAACTTCCTACATCAATACTAGTGCTTGTTGAACCATCTTGTAGGTATCCTTCTCAAACACTATTTTGACACCTGCATCATCCATCTTACTTACAGAAATCAGATTTTTGGCCAATGCAGGAATATACTGAACACCAGAAGTGTTCTAACCCTTCGACTTTGCAACTTCAACTTTACTTTTCCATGACCAACGATTGTAGCCTTCCTATCATCCCCTAAAAATACATTACCACCATCATATTTCTCATACTTGCAGGACCACTCTCTATGGGGAGTGAAGTGAAAGGATGCATCTGAGTCAATCAAACATGCCTCATGATCTACATGTGTACTTGAAGAAGCCAAGTACACATCCCCACCTTCATTTGAGGTGGCTTTTGCCTCTATAGAAGGAGCATCATCAGATGTCTTTCCTTTGTCAAAAGCTTTAGATTTATAGTCCCTTTTGTAGTGCCCTTCCTTCCTGTATTTCTAGAAAACAACCTCTATAGGTTTTCCTCGAGATTTAGGTCTCTCTTTAGATTTAGATCTCCCACTAGATGACTTATTTCTATTTTTGTTCTGGGACCATCCTTGCATAGACAAGGCATCACCATTCTAGCTCTCCATATTCTTCTGTCTCATCTTCTCTGTCACCAAGGATGAGAGTATTTTATCAAACTAAAAGGCAGTTGCATTTCTACCTATTGCAATAACCAAACTATCCCATGAATATGGTATAGAACACAACAAACAGATGCACTTATCTTCAACTGAAATTTTAATATCAATAGATAATAATTGACTTACAACAATATTAAATGCATTCAAATGCTCTATCGTTGAGTCTCCATCTTTCATCCTCAGGCTATACAACGTTTTACCTAGGAACAGTTTACTCACCAGAGACTTAGATTGGTACAAAGTTCCTAACTTGTCCCACAAAGCCTTCACCATAGCTTACCCTGATACATTTAGAAATACTAAATCTGAGACACACAATCATATTGTTCTCTTTTCCTTCCAATCCAAATTCTTCCATTCTTGATCAGACACTCCTATTGGTTTAGTACCCGAGTCTACCAAACACAATATAGTGGAAAGAATATAACACAAACCAACATTTTTGCCATGTCTGATTTGTCTATATGTTTGTTGTTTATTTTATTAATTTTTTATTAGTTGATTGAATATCCTTCATGTGGTATCCGAGCCAGATAGCCCTCACTCTTTTGTGAGAGGGAATGTGATCATGTGAAATCTATGCTTAATTAATGTGTTGATCATGGGTCAAAATTAGAGTTGACTCTTCTATGTAGTGGAGGCTGATTGAAGAGAGGTGCATATAGGAGTGAGTTGTCTATTGTAAGAATCACTTTTGGGTGCAATAAAGAGGCTCAACAATGTGAAGAACATAAGCATTCAAAAAATTGTTGCATGTGTGAGAAGACGCCAGCAAAAGCCTTCAAACAAGTAGCTGTAAGTGACTAGTCAAAGAATTTATCATCAAAATCGTGGGACTATGAATATTACTGGAGAAATTGTTGATTGTACTTATGAACAACTATTGACCATACTGAATAGAAACAATGTGATGGAAGTCCTGTGTTGAATATAAAAGAGTATAAGTGGAGTATGTGTGAAGAGGAAATTGTCATGGTTCATTGTAGATGGACTTGATTGTTTAAATCTGAGCAGTAGGGTTTAAGTCCACTTGCTAATTAGTAATGTTAATCCAATCATTGCCATGAATGCAATTGAGTAATGTAGAAATACTGTTGGCTACACATTTATTTGATCAACCTTAGCACTCATGTGGAAAAAGCATCATATATATTAAGTCAATATAGAAATGAAACACCACAATTGAAATTTCTAGTCTAACGGGTTAGAACGGCTTGCTCGAAACAAAAACTCCAAGTCAAAAAGGAGCAAAATGACTTTGGAAGTGTTGGAAATGGAGCTTAGCTCAAGTGCGAGTGAAGCAGAGCCAAATCATGTGAACAATTTTTTTCATTGTTGAAGGCCAACAATGTTCACGAATGCTCCCGATCATTGTTATCTATGTGCAAGGTCACTTTATATAACTTTTCAAGTGATTTCATAAAGTGATTTTAAATTAAACGTAAAAGGATGCAGATTTTTTTCAAAGCATGATGCATACTTTTAAAAAAAATCGATTCATTCACATTTTAAAGTGAACATAAAATTTACTTTTTTCATATTTTTTAAAAGGAACTTTTTTAATGGGAGTTTTTAAAATAAAAGAGATTAAAGTTAATGGTGGGATAAGGTGGATTATAAAGTTTATATATATATATATATATTTGTAATGGAGAAATAAGGAGTATATTCTGTAATTATGGAGTTATAAGTGTTTTGTATTTGGAGTGATAAGTGAATTTTTTTTCGAGAAAGTTATTATTGTCATCCAAAGTATTATTACCTTGACAGATATTGAGTTAGTGAAAATCTAGTTTTTTGAAGAAAATTTTCCTTCAAGGAGTTCTCAAACATTGTGCTTGAGAAGTTTGAATGAAAATTTTGTAAAGATGAAAGGTTTATGTACTCAAATACTTAATAAAGACATATTTTTTGTGGTGTTGACATGTCATAGATCTGCCTGAAATTGAATAAGGGGATCTTAGGTACACCTTATGTAGTGATTGCTTGTGCATGTTTTGCATCTAGTTTTGACACTGCACTTATCTTATCTACCACACACGAGTCTAAAGCGGGTGAATAAAACAAGAACATTAATCAAAGAACTTGAAATTAATAAGCTTAAATGAGAATTCAATCAAGCACAAAAAATCACATGATTTTGCACAACTACAACACATAAGCAAAGTTGGCAACATCAACATTAAACATCAACAACAAATTTCATTTGCTCAAGGAAAATCGAGTTAATGAAGTTGAAAACTCAAGAATTTCAAGGAAAAATCTACATGCACTTGCAAATAAATTTATTTTTGGTAAGTTAAATTGTAATCAAAGTCAACTTGAGTTGAACTGTAAGGGTGCATTCACCATTGAGCCCGACACCCAGGCTTTGAATGGATAGTGAATCAATTAAACGAAGTGAATCCATTGTTTTTAACTGAGTCATTCAAATAATTGTAAGTGTTTCTCTTGGGTGCCTTTTAGATAGTATTCGACACCCTTCTTTTGATCAATGAAGAGAGTGAGTTCAAGCAAGTGCAAAGTTCACAACATCAAGCAGTGTTGAAACTAGTTGAAGCAAGCATCAAGAGAGAGAGTTAAGCTTGAAAGAGAAAAAATGTGATATTCAAACAATGATCAAGCCTGTTCATATATACAACAAGCAAACACGAGTTCAGGCAAGCAAGATCAAGCATTCAAGCATGCAAGATCTAAAATATCAGCAAGTATTAAAAGTGAGCGAGCGCGAGTTCGAACAAGTTCAGTTGTCGAAAAGCATTCGGTTGTTAAATATTCTTAACAATTTGATCCTCTCAACTGCTAAATACATGGTGCAAATCAACAAAGCAACTCTTGTTTATAGTTCAATGAATCTACAACAAGCACATGAAACATTTGAGTTCCTTCAACTAGAGTCGCAACTACAAAGAGATGAGCTGCAAGCGAAGAGTGTTGCTTCCAAGTCATTCAACTATACAGATGAAGATAAAGATCTTGATTCCAAATCACTCATCCAAACAACTTCAAGTGTAGAAGCTGTTCATGATCAAATTGAACCTGCTTCTTCTAAACCAATCATGAAGCAATGGGAATAACTCCAAAGTAACAAAAATTGAGGAGGAATAGGATATGACAAAGATGAAAATAAATTTCATATCACAGATTATTCTAAGCGATCAATTTTATCAGTGCAGGATTTCTTAATCAAATAACATCAACAAGCCATGAGAAATTTGAAGACAAGCCCACATGCAAACATTTTCAAAGAAAAGGTTACATGGAAGGTCATTGTTTTGATCTCCATACTTGTCACCATTGTGGCAAGAAGAATCATTCATTAGAGAATTGCTGCAAACAACACCAACCTACCATATTAAAGATCAATTATGCATGGATTGATCTTTGGGAATGGTCGTCAACAATAAAATGATCGTAGATGTTTTACAATAGAATTAAATCTCAAATATTGCAGCCAACAATCAATTGAAGATGGTACTCTCATGCACCTAAAAGCATAAGTAAAATAGTGAAAGTCTCCTACACCTGAAGGGGGAGATTTCAGAAATCAAATGAAAATGATTGTATCTCCTTTCAGTTGACAAAGGGGGGAATTAAGGGTGGTTTTCAGACTGAAAGTCTCGACAACATCATCAAAAGTAGCTAGTGGACATCTTCAAATCAGCCAATGTACATGATCAACAAATCAGCCAGTGGGCATTCATCAACATCAAAGCAGCCAGTGGGCAGTCAACATCAAAGTAGCAAGCGGGCGTTCTCAATATTTTCTCAGTGGAAAAAGGATGTTGATTCCAAGCAAAGCACAAATGGATCCTTTTACAGCTCGGCACATGATAGAGTTGTCAAGCAAAATTTCAGAGATGACTCAGACTTGCAGCTAACTCATGTTCTCTTTAGATTGGAGTTTTTTCAGCATCAATGTTTGGTGGTTTTTTAGGATCAACGGTTCTTATTTTGGACTTATCATTGGGGGCGGAAGGTTATCCTCATTCTCATGTGATGAAGACAATTCTAAGTCCAAAACAATTAAATTAATTAAAATCAAGAAAGTTGGATTTAATCCTACCTTTCTAGATTGAGTTTGTTCGTCATGGTTAGGAGTCATTTTAGGCTTAGTTGGTTGAGAGATTCTCTCCAACTAGTTAGGCTCCTAGATTAGTGTTTGGTTGAGATATTTTCTCAACCATGGTGTCCAAGATAGACGTACCATCTTGAGACAAACTTCTTCATATATTTATTTGTACTATCATCATTATTTGTACATTACACTAAGAGTGTGAGGGGTATAATACAATGAGTCTTTTAGGCCTTTTCTACCATGTCTGATTTGTGTATATGTCTGTTGTTTATTTTATTAATGTTTTATTAGTTGATTGAATATCCTTCATTTAAAAAATATGTAGTCAAAATAAGGTTAATGTTTAGTATGCCGCGAACACATGTGATATGTTAGAGGTTCATTGAGTGAAGATCCCATGCACTCACTGCACTTACTAACCCTTAAAATTTCAAGCTATGAATCACTTGATATTTTTCAGCCTACACCATTTTTATTTTTTTGGTGCATGAATCCCACGGTTTTAATTGAAATTAGTGTGAATTTTTCTTTTTTACTATAAATTTTGAACCCCTTTTTGGTATTATATAAACTAATAAGCCTAAATGATCACAGTTCTCCTTTCCTTTCAATTTTCTTTATAAATTTAACATAAATGTAAAAGACCAAGGGTGCACCTGAAACAAACTACTTGAAGTCCGTTTCTTATGTCGATTAGGTAGGCGATTTAGAGTTAGTCTCCCTCAACACATTATCAAATGAAAATAGGAACGCCCTCTAGCCAGTCAAGGTCAACCAATCAGTCCATTCCAAAGAAAAATGTTGAGCTCACCCAGAAGCCTAAGTGCTCGAAGGTCAGGGGTTATACCAGGTCACTCTCCTAATATGCGTGCATCCAATATTTTTTTGTCGGCTTGACTTATTAACCTCTTGCATGATTATTCCTTTTGTCTTCATGAATCGATGATCTAACTCTTGTATCTTCTCCAAAATCAACATTACACTCATAAAATGAGAATCTCTAAAATTTTATGCGAACTCAAATTTTTGGTTGACTTGCGATGATACACAAAGATATGAACGAGGTTTACTTAGGTTGTTCCTTCATTTAATTACTTGCACCAAGCATATTTTCCAATAAGGTCAACAAACTCTCTAATTTAACTATTGAAATTGACTAAATTCAAAATTACACAGTTGAATAATACATAGAGCATAAAAATACAATATTCATTCCTTCATTGAAATTATGTACAACAAAACTTATGAAGTTCATGTTTCAATCCATTCATGAAAATGAGCTCGGAATGCTTCCCCTATCCTAAAAAAATCTCATTTTTGTACAATAATACTACTCACAAAATATCTCTACAATGAAAAGAAAAATTAGACAACTAACCAAAACTATTAGATTCTGAATTCTACAGTTATTACATTGGAAAAGGTGCACTTAGTCAACTGCTAAAACAATATAGCAACTTAGTATACTAATTAGAATTACTACAATGTAGAAAATGGCTATAATAAGAAAAAAACATTCCCACCACAGTTTACTGATTTCTGAGAAAAGAAAAAATTATCATAGATGTTAAATGGATCTATCAGGCCTTAAAACTAAGGATTTTCTGAGGGTGATTCTCTTTCATTAAAATCTACAAGTGGAGAAATATTGGACATCATCATCAAATGTATTCAAAAACCTACAAAATACCAAGAAGCTTGTTGTTGCTACCCACATATTTGATCATGTTGTTGCTTCAGCCCTGAATTCAACTTGACAAGATCCCATACTTGATTATGCAATGTGCAACTTGCTTTGTTGACACAATATTTCATATTCAGCTTGATATTGGATGTCCTCTACCCTGCTCGATCCCAAATTATTCTTTGTAGTTTCTTCACCCCTTCCACGTTGATGTAGTTCCCTCCATCTAGCCAAGTGTTGAAACTGGACTCACTGTCTTTTCCATTGTACCATATTTTAGGTACTACTCTTATCAGCATCACTACTTCCGCCATCTCCATGTCCAATTGACCTTATTGCTAATACATACTATTTCTTCCTTGTTGTTATAAATAATTGTTATCAGTTAGCCTCATGAAAATCTCCCAAGGCTGTAGGATTTCATTCTCCATCTCATTACATCCTTCGTTGTTGGAGTATGTCAACACTATCCATATTTTCTCTATGAATAATAAATGCAACATGTTCTTATAATAGTAAACATATTCCCCATAATTGCCTTCAACAAAATACATCATGAAAAAATATTGTCCCATATTATCTGTTCGTAATTGAAATTAGTGGTCATGGGAAAGACTTGTCTTCCGCTCCTTTTGATCTTCTTCTAATATCATTTTTTGTGCATTCTCTGCATATTTTACTATGTTGCCCACAATTTTCTTTCCACAAACCTTTTGAGGGTTTAAGCACCTCAACTCCTTCAATCCATTGTTCCCACAATATTCTTTCTTTTGGGTTAGTGATAAAGTGTATTCCCTAACGTTGGGGAAAAAATATACGGTCCTTTCTCTTAGGGAATGGCATGGCAAATCTTAACTTTCAGTGAAAAATTGTTTGCATACTGTAATTTCACATTTTCAGGAATCCTTCTCTTCCTCATCAATTTTTTGTACAAGAATTGTAAGATTCTTTTCCAATTTTTATTCATTCATCTCCATGGTACATGTTTTCCATGTCAAATTCTTTGTTATATTTATGAAATTTCACTTGTTTATATTACCATAATTTTGAGTTTCAGTCATACCTACAGATACAAAAAAACATGTTATGGAAAACATTTTTTCTCTCTTGACTTTTTGTTGCAAATGTATGGGTCTTTGTCTCATCATGAAAATGAACCCTTCCTTAAATCCTTTCTCTACCCATTGCAACTCCTTCAATGATACTCTTGTCCTTTCTCCACACAATCAGTCCTCTCATATATAAGCCTTCTCATCCATGTCATAGTCTATGCCTTCTCGAGGTACTTATATGCACCATGATTCATAATTGCCTTCATAATCCAAACTTTTTCTCTCCTTCATTTCATGAGATAGTGGTGTCTCCTCTTTGTCAATAATAGACTCCTGGTTGTCTTCTTGTCCTTGGAGAGTGTTAGCCTAAGCTTATTCACAGTCTTCATCGACATTGTCTTCATGAGATAACTTTATATATCCTTCCTCTTTGATAGTTCCTTGAGTTTGTTCCCCTATTCAATCAAGTTCGTCTTGTGGTTCTTCATTAAGATAGCTTAATTCCCCTCGAGGTTCAACATTCTCCACAATCCTTGGCACCTGTTTAGCTCCATGGTACTTTGTACCAGGAATTTCAAACTCACTCAAACAATTAGAAAAAAACATTAATTTATTTTTCCTCCTCATTTGATGTTGTCGACAAGTTTTCTTGTGTTGAACCATGAAAATCATCATATCATCATCTGCATCATCCTGTCCTAGGAATTATCCTTACTTAGGTAAATACATGTCAAATTCCTCTCTTTCATACTCAACAAATTTGATTTCTTCCTTCAATAATGAATCATCCATGCTTTTTATTTGCAATAGAGGCCACTTCATTTTCTTCCTTCTTTTTAGTATCCATCCATATCTCTGGGCTTCTTGAAGCAAGTTTATCTTCCTGTTCTCCCCATTTGAATGCCTATGATATGCAAGGATCGTTAATGTGTACTCATATTCCTTGCTTGAAAATCCTGCACATTAGCGATGGACCCTAACATGCCCCGCCCCCCATTCAGAAACAAACTTTTCCTCAATGTTTAGAGCTGTGGGATTTTTTGGACAATAGTTGTTAGTTCCCATGTCACATCTTCTAGTGAGGTGTCATTCTACTTGATGAGGACTTGCTTGATAGTGCATCCATGAATTTGTTACTCCCTTGAATACAGGACCTTATCCGACTAGAGCAAAATGGAACCTTCAACATCCAATTTAGGGAGTATGCTCTAAACCTTAAAATCATACCCCGTGACATTTTGGAGAGAAGAGACATGGAAGAAGAGGATTTTTGAGGTGGCTAGAAATGCCAATTTGTAGGTGACAGAGCTAATATGCTGCACCACTTAATAAGGCCCATAAAATGTTAAGGCTAACTTTTGGAAGCCATTTTATTTTTGAGCGATGTTGGGAGGCTTTTTGCTTCATCAAATATTTTTCTTCATGGAGATTATCCTTCAAAAGAGTGAGATTAATGACTCAGTTATGAAGAGGATTATCAACTACCTACATTTTATAAGGTCCTAGGAGATAAGAAGTTGGCGAAGGTGGGATTTGGAAATACACCACCTTATACAATGTCATCTTTATTGCTTCATGACAATTAGTATTATACAACTATTCTATTAAGGGTAACCATTTCACCCAATGATGATTTATGTCCAAATAAATCATCACATGTCAGTGTCCAAACATTTTTTTACCACTTCAATTTGACCATCCGTCTAGGGGTGATAAGATGTACTCATTCAGATTTATGTGCTATGTAATTTGAAAAGCTCCCTCAAGAAATTACTAGTGAAGGTGGGATATCGATTAGAAAAAATATAGATAGGCATGCCATGCCGTTTGAAATTTTATCCATAAAGACTTGAGCCACCAGAGCTGGTGTGAATGGGTGCAATAGAGAACAAAATTGGATTTATTTGGAGAGTCGATTAACTAACACCACAATGACTAACTTGTTTACTCATTTACGGAGACCTGTAATGAATCCCATGGAGACATACGACCATATAAAAGAAGGAAGCAACAAGCCTTGTAAGCTTCCTAGTGTCTTCATTGTTCCACCTTTGTTACACAGAAATACATCACATTCAACCAAAAATGTAAGAATGTATTGTTTCATTCCTTCCCAAAACAAAACGTGGCATGCACGAGCATAAGTATTCAAAAATTCCAAGTGTACTGCAATGGGTGAGGAGTATTTGTTTTCTAGGATGCGTTGTTTGAGAGTGGAGTTAGGGGAGGGAACCACAAGATCGTTATATCATAGAGTGTATTCCTACCAATTTTTGCAAATTAGAGGCTTAGGATCCCATTGTAACCTTTGTATTAACTAGGAAAGAGATGGATTGTAAAACTTTTTGTTGTGTGACTCCTCAATCCACGATGTTATGGTAAATGATAGAGATAAGAGGGTTCCATCGTCTTCAAATTTCTCAGATAAAGCACCTACCACAACATTTTCACAACCCTTCTTATATACTATCTCATAATCTTATCCATACATTTTGGTAATCCATTTATCTTATTTCATAGAGGATAGGAATTTCTGTAAGAAATACTTTAGACAATAGTGGTTAGTTCTAATATGGTAACATCGTCCAAGAAATCATGATCACCAAGTGCCTATTGCATCTAATATGGCCATCATTTCCTTCTCATATGTTGATTGACCCAAATTATTTCCACTTAATTATTGTCTTATGAAGGGGATTGATTGACCTTCTTGCAATAATATTTCTCCAATCTTGGTGCATAAGGCATCACATTTCATTCGAAAAGGATTTGTGAAATCTGGGAGGGGAAAAATTAAGGTGGAACACATGACCTGTTTGAGGTCTAAGAAGTCCTATTGAGCTGCTTCTGTCTAGAGGAATGCATTTTTATTTAGAATATTGGTTAGGGGTTTGGGAATGAGTCTATAATTTTTTAGAAATTTGTGATAGTATCTCGCGAGACGTAAAAATCCCGCAACCTTTTCAATGTCCAAGATTATGCCCAATCTTGCATTGCCTAAATTTTTCATTGCATAAATATTTCATGGATCCATCCATAATCCTTCATGACCCACAATGTGTCCCAAGTATTCCACTTCTCCCATTCCAAAATAAGACTTGGAAAAATTAACAAATAATTTATTATCCTTTAGACTTTTCAATATCCGGTAAACGTGTTGCCTATGTATTTCACATGTTTTGTTCTAGATGAGTATATCATAAAAAATGACTAGGAAAGTATTTTTGAAATATGGCTTGAGAAGGTAAATCATGATAATTTGAAAGGTGGATGGGGAATTACAAATATCAAAGGGCATAACCAAAAATTCATTGTGACCTTCATGGGTTTTGTAATCTATCTTGGGAATGTATGTTACTTTAATTTTGATTTGGTGGTAGCCTAAATGAAGATCCAACTTAGTCAATAATTGGGAACCATGGAGCTCATGAAGGAGACCATCAACTATGGGAATTGGAAACTTATCCTTTATGGTGAGTTTGTTTAGGCCCCTAACCTTAGGACACATGCACCACTTCCCATCCTTCTTTAATACCATGACCACAACGGATGAATAAGTGCTAGTGCACGGATTAATCATAGTTTCTTCTAGTAGTTCCTTAATAATATTTTCAATCAATTTTTTTTTGGAAATGGATATCTATAGGGCTAGACATTGGGTAGTTGGATAATTAAAATCAAAGGATGCTATGATCATGCTTACCTTAACAAGGCTCTGCTTCCTTGGGTTTTTTCAAACACTGTTGATGGTGACTCAATACCTTTTGCATACCTGGATTAATATTAGTAGGGATTGATTCAATGTCCTAAATTGAATTGAACTATGAAAATACACCATGGTGTCCCTTTTTCAAAATATTCTCCATTCTACGCGAGCCGATGATAGTGGTAGCACTCTCATGGAGCCCACAGATTGTATGAGTGTGTACTTTCTATTTGAAGCTCATATATAGCTCTTACAAGTCCATGGTAATGGGTGCTATTGTTTGAAGTCATTAAACTCCGAGGATGCTATCACAAACTCCCATTCCAATGAAAAACATGTGTGTTTTAAGGTGATAGTCCCCATCTAAAGCATTATATTCTTAGAATGGAATTTTCATTTCATGGTCCTTGCCAACTACAAGGACCTGAAAATTGAATACTACCCATAGAAAACAATGCAAAACCTCAACAACCTATTTATGTAAAAAAATATTCAAGTTACCACTATTAATTAATACCACCACTAGTTAATGATTAATAAAGCCTTTGATTTTAAATCTTGCTCAAGAAGAAGTATATGTTAATGCATATTATGATATACTAGGTTCATTAGGTGTTTCTATAATATCTCTTGTAGTATATTTGGGTTCCACTGCATTCTCCACCCATAATTCACTAGGTAAAGTCTCATTATGAGAGCTATTTCCAGCAGTGTTAATCTGAATGAAATTTATTTGCCAACATTTGTGACCTAGGGAATTACCATCAGTATAGTAACATAGTCCTTATCTTCTCCTTTCGGCCATTTTGGAGGGTGACACTTTTTCTACCTTAAGGGTTTGGTTGGGGCCATTAGTTATGGTGGGGCGAGCCTTTGATTTGAATGGAGGACAACTAGGTTGGGTAAAAATACAATTTTTCTCATCTAACTAAGTTTTGTGGAAAGGTTCCAACCATATAGTTGGTTGATGCATTCTAACATGTAATTGGATGGCTTCCTTGAAGTCACTGATGAAACTTTCGAGATAAAAGGTGTCCCTTAGGTCCTTGCTCTAGATGGCTAGTTATTCAAATGTCATGATGTAGTCTCATAATTTACTTGTTTTTTAATCTTCCCTAGGAAACCTAGAAAGTGAGAGTCCCTAAGGAAGTAGACAAAAATGGCTTTAGAGAACACATTCCAACTTGAATTTCCATGTAGCATTTCTAATGAAATTGGAAGCACTTCTAGCATTATTGTTCTAAATAAAGAACTCAAACAAGGAATTTGGTTTCATCATCCCAAATATTGTTGGGTTGAAAACAAATTCCATTTTTTCCACCCATACCGCATGGTTGGAACAGTCAAATTTGTGGATTTCAGTCTTGTGTGTCTTATTTCTATAATATTTGTGACCTCCATGGAAATGATGATACCCCTCATATCGATGGTGGCTATATTTTCCTTCTAGGTTTCTATCGACATGGTTAACCTCACTCATGGATCTTTTATCCTTGAGGTTTTGTTTTATGGGTATCAGATCCTCGTTAAGAACCATGTGGATTTTGGATGTGAGGTTTTATTCCAGGTCTTGAACTCTTTTCTCAAGGTTTTCCATAGCTTGATCCCTCATAGTTCCCATACAATTGGCTTGGTAAAAAAATTGTTACATAAAATTAGTATGGTCACAATGGGTGTGAGACAAGGATCTGTTAATGAAGGTCCCTTGAAAGCACTTCTAAAAAATTTGAGACCAAAATAAAGATGGATGTTTACTAGTAGATGGTATCATTGTGATCAACACATTGTTATGAATCCTTTGGGTTAGCTCGCTTGCAAGTGAAATTTTCGGACCACCAGATTTTTTTTTTACCCCAATAGGGGTATTACTGCCAGTTGATCAATATTGTGGTGGTAGAAATCAAAAAATCTCGATACTACAAAATGTGTAGGAATTTGGAAGTCCCACTAGTTTATAAAATGACAAGAGAAATCCCTATTTATGGATATCTAAATATATGATTTGTACTATGATGAAAAAAATCCTAACTAATTGATACCATAACAACTAACCTGTACTGTGATGGAAGAAACCCCAACTACTAGATACTGCAAAAAATGATTTGTACAATGAAAGTAGAAACCCCAACTTCTGTATATTGTAAAATGGGACAACCAATCAACAAAATAGGGGGAAGTATGGTAGTAAAAGAGTGTCGAGTTCTATAATCATAATATACATCAAGGGTCCAACAATAGTACTTGATCTAATACTTCAAAAGCGCTAACTAAGGAGGATCGACCGTGCCCTGAGTTGTACTACCCGAGTACCATAGGTACGTGCAAGGAATCTTTTTGAGTGTTTTCTCCATGGACTATAGTAGTAAGATAGACAATGACTTATCTAGTGTTAGTTTTAATGTAAACATAGGGGTCTTTCAATATGCCATATCTACTTCAAAGTGTAGTCCATGTACATGTGTTATTTGATGCGCTACTACTCAAAGGGGTACCAACAAGGGTTCTAAGGGTGTCCAGTAGATGTGACTGCCCCTTTTATTTCCTATGCATATGGTTCCCTAACTACAGGTTGATGTGTGAAACAATACATATCTATATTTTAAAGACATAGGAACATGTCTCTAGCCTACTTTGTTTTGCTAAAATTGGTGGTGCAACTAGCCCGTGAAAGTTATTTGATACTACTTGTACTGTGCTTGACATACAAAAAAGATCAAAGGGACTAATACGCCACAAATAGCATTGAAAAGTGCACAATGTGATGATAGAAATAGAAATATTCGAATAAGAGATTAAGAAATATTGTTCACTTGCCTCTTCGAGGGGAAAACCTCCAATAGAGAAAATTTAATTTACAACAACAAAAGATAACACATCCCTTACTATATTCAGCATTATATAGTTTCATGAGACCCAAAACCATATCTACTCATGCTCTATTGCATAGTGCAGGTTAACCACCTTATTTGTTAACTATGGCTAATTTTAACTAGTTGTGGTTCCTTTTTTATAATGCATGTCAACCACTTACAATTTTTACTGTCTTTATTTATTAGACCAACTAATCATGCCTCTTATGAGGTTCCTTAGGCTTATTACATTAATAAATAAGTGAGGGTCGAACCCTAACAACTAACTTATAGTAGGTTCCAACTTGATTGAGGCACTAACCTTTGAATTGTTGTGGACTTCTTTTCAAAACCTTTCAAACTTGATTCACAAGCTCAAAACACAACCAAATCAACCCATTCTCTAACCATGAATCTTCAACATCTTCTTCATCTCAAAACATGTTGACGAGTTCGAGACAATATTAACAATAACCATAACCTCTTGTTCTAAAAAATATGTCTTCACGACCTTTCTCATTTACCTTTTAAAATCACAAAAATTCTAACCAAATCCCCTTTTTAAGATTCAATTTGTTCTTCAAAATAAATGATAAGAACAATATAAAAATTAATTGTTCTATAAAACACACATTTTTTGTCTTCTTCCTACAAAATGCACTTTCTAGGAACATGTCTACAAAATGAAAACGATAGATTTGTTACTGGTTAAAAAAATGTACTTTTGAGGGAAAAATAAAATTTCAGCACACTCGGCCAAACATACAAGGAAAAAGCGCATAGACACCAAATTTCACTTCATACGTGAATTGGTTAACAATGGTGAGATTGTTTTGCAGCACTGCAGAACAGAAAATCAGTTAGCTGATATCTTGACAAAGCCATTGGGAAAGAAAAGTTTTGCTCATTTAAGGAAATGCCTGGGTATGTAGAAAAACCCAGCAGTGGAAATATGGGGGATTGTTGGAAATTAATTCCAACTGCAGCATCAGTTGATAAGAAATCGCAAATCACGTCTCATCGCAAATCACATTAATCCCTTCGCCTGTCCTCCGCATTGCGACACGATGCGATGCGGTCGTGTGATGCGATCGCAGATCGCATGTTTCGCCCTACACGCGTTAAGCCTTTCGTTTTGTTTTCTGTGATTGTGATACTACGATGTGTTATCATCGCACATCGCAGATTGGTCATTTCTGACTTTGTCTCATTCTCGCGATAAATTTTTGTGATGCGATGCCGCCGCTCATCTGCTGATCTGACGGTCCATATTTGTTCGCGTCAAAAGCACGTCACCGCCATACTGCATTTACGCATTTTACCTGTTTGTGTTCCCAAGGAATAAATTTGGCTTTGCGCCATAACTGCTCACCAACAACATTAAAGAAAAGCATGACTGAGAAGGAATGAACCAGCCTCGAGCTGGCCGCGACATTTATCTATTACGGGTTCCCATACAACTGACTCAAGAATTACAGTAGAGACTTTGTCAGAGAGTTAAAGCGGTTGATGGACTATTATGACTACTAATGCACTATATATGTGTAGACACAGTCGTATAGAAGTATGAGAGGTAATGCTCAGCCGTGTAGAGAGAAAATTCCTTTTGTTGTGGAACTGAAGCGTTCCTGTTGTAATCCCTCTATTCAGAGGAAGACTATTTTATAAACAATAGTTTTTTTAATACAAGCTTTAATTGTGTGTTAAAGATCCTGTGTTTAAAACAGAGCATAGTTTTATGTTCTGCTCTGTAATATTGTTTTCGAAATTTTAGCAGAAAATTTTTCCAACAAGTGGTATCAGAGCGTTGTTCTTTGGTCTTTTGTGTTTTGGTATTTTAGTAGATAAAATATCCAACAAATTTGACCTGAACCTGAAAAATGTTAGTGTCGAATGTCACGCTGAGAATCATCTCTAGGAAGCCCTGGTGCCTACTCTATGTCCTTTTACTGGAAGCTCTACGGCCTAAGCCCTACTAAATGTTTTCTTTCTATTTTTGGCAATCCCTCTGATTAGGAACCCCTAAGGTTGGCTAGGATTCCGCTGTATGCCCATAGCCTACTGATGTTTCGTTTTCCTTGAAGTTGACCACATGCTTTAAAACATGAACCTCAAGCGACACCCCTGCCGTTATTTTCAAGAGAGGCAATCTGTGTAATGTGGCTGTTGTTTCTTGTATTCTACTTCACTTCAAAATAAAAATCACATTCCTATACCCTTTGTACCCTTGGGGAGTATACTGTATGGAGAAACTAGAGACAAAAGAAAATTATTTTTGCAATCAAAATGAAGTATTTCTCTTTTTATACATACATTA
>APFE030796224.1:10983-32170 GCA_000404065.3 Pinus taeda | reverse complement strand
TTTTATTTTTGTCATGTTTTATGTTTTTTTTTATTTGGTTCTTTTTTTTTTTGTTTTTTTAACATGAACATCACCAACATTTAAAAAAAATTGTCCACACTTAATTCATTAGAAAAATTAAAGTGTAAAAACTAAACCCCTTTAAACAAAAAGGGTTGATGCTCATCAGTACTTTTCAAAATCAAGATGAAAATCACTAACAAAAAAAATGTTCACACTTGATACGTGAAAAAAAAAAATAAAGTGTCAAAAATAAGCCCTCTAAAAAAAATGTGTTGATGTTGCATCAACACTTTTCAAAATCAGCATGAAAATCACCAACATTTTTAAAAAAAGTTCGTACTTGATATATAAAAAAAATTGAAGTGGCAAAAATATGCTAAAAAAAAAAGTTGTATTCTGAATCACCATTTTTCAAAATTGAGTGAGTTTTTGCAACCTCAAAAAAACAAGTACTAGGTCATTTTCTTGTTTGATCGATAACTATGTTCACCAAGACACCCACAGATGGGGGAGAGGACAAGACAAAAGTGAAAAGGACTTAAGAAAGTGGAATGTAATCATGGAAGACAAGGAGTGTGAAGGGATAGGTGAGGTCCAACCCAGTTAACTCAAAGCACTTTTGAGTTTATTTTGCATGAAATAAAAAAATAGAGAAAAGTTGAAAAAAAGAGAAAAAAATGAAAGAAAAGAAAGAAAAAAAAATGAATTAAAGGCGGACCCACCACCTCTTGGCATGAAAAAATTAGTTTCGACAAGATTCAAGTTGTGTGTAGCTCATTACAGTTGAAGAACCACCTGAGAGAAAGAAGCAACCTCAACATGAAGTAGGCCTTCCTTGGGAAACTGAGATAAAAAAAAATGCAGTAGCAAGAAGAGCAACAGAAAGAGCATCAAATAGACCAGAAAACAAAGCATGAAACATGTCAGCATACATGATGAACAACAATGCGAGCAAGATGAATAGGTTCCTAAGAGGATGTAAAACAGTTTCAACACGGGGTATGATGGGGCTCTAAATTAGACATAAATGAAGACCCATCTAACGTTTCTTAGACACATTAAGGTTATATTAAACCTCTCCTTCTACACTTAATAATTTTTTTTAGCTTTAATATGTTCATTATTAAGGTTTATGGACATTGCATATTTGTGCCTAATATTATTTATTTTTTGTAGAATATTGTGAGAACATTTGGCATATTATGGAGATTTGGAGGAGGAGATAATTTATGGAGTTTGTCCCTCCTATAGGAGGATCAATATTGGATAATAAATCAATAAGATATTCTAAAATTATTGCACAGATTCTGGAGCTCCAATGATTGAGAAATCTAGGAATGTGGTCCCTCACATTTAATTCAGATTCCTAATGTTCAGAACCAAATCCACTATTTGAGGGATTTTGGAGAGGAAAGCTTCCTCATTTCATGGGGAATGCTTCCTAACCATTTTGTATAAGTACCAAGTAGAATTTTCCTCTAGGGGTTGGTTTTTCTTAGTCCTCT
Organism: Pinus taeda; assembly: GCA_000404065.3. Lineage (NCBI taxonomy): Eukaryota > Viridiplantae > Streptophyta > Pinopsida > Pinales > Pinaceae > Pinus > Pinus taeda. The sequence continues at coordinate 30,662 of APFE030796224.1, read as the reverse complement.
TGTGGAGAGAGCTTGTATTTTTATAGCTCCACTTTCATTTCTTGCAGGGATGTAATTGCATTGATGGAATAAAGTTTGGTGCCATGTTAAACTTCTAAATCTTGGTCTCCTTCATAGTACTCTCAGTTTCCTTAGGCTTGGCTATCCCAAGAGCCTCAGATCTCTTTTGTATCATTTACTTTTCTTCTTTTCACTTTTTATTTACATGCATCTCTTGTTCTTGTCTTTTCCTATTTCTGCATTTAGTATTGATGATTTCTTGTTGTAGGATTGAGTTAAATGGTTGAAGAAATTTATTTTGAAGTATCAAAAAAATCATTTCAATCTTGGAACATATTTGGAAGGTCACAATAATCATTGAGTTACTTGGATTAGTTTGCTTATTCCCAAATCTAAATTTATGGAAGCCCCTTGTGGAAAATAGTAGTACATTTCTGCTATTTTTTAGAACATGCTAGCAAGATTCAATCGAGTTGATTCCACTTGAATTATATCAACAAAAATTCTATTTAATAAAAAAATTTACCCTATTTCATTTGCACTTGATTAGGTTAGGAATTTGATAGATTAACTAGGTCACTAATTCTCGAATTTCTCGATTTTAAACTAGTAATTTTCTGTTTTTTTTAGCATGTGTTAACAGGGGTATTTTTGAGTGATTCCAATTCGAATGGAGACCTAAGACATCCAATTCAATGTCAAAAATTTTCCCATCCAATTTGATTTTCTTGGTCATTTAGTGAATTATATCTTCCTATAGGAAACTTATTTCCTGTAGCACTCTTCCGTCATGTATATACTTGTCCAGATTTTCTCAAAAGGATTGGTTTTTGTCTTTTAGGGTTTAATCATGACCCCTAGGTTCTAAATAAATGGTTTAGGAGAATAAACACAATTTAGGACTTGCCTTTTTTCCTATGGAAAACATCTAAGTGATTTTCGGTTAATGGACGAATTTATGAATTGAATAATACAATAATAATTTTCTTGATTGCCACATCCAATGAACTTTGCCAATGGATCTAAACTCTTTGAAATGTAATGATTAATATTTAGTTTATGATATTTCCTTTATGTAATTAGAATATTTTTTCCTTCCTTGTATTTTCTTTCTCGTAATAGGTTAAGGTTTCCATTTCGAGCATTTCCATTTCTGCAACTAGTTAGGATTTAATTTCATTACCCGCACTCTCATTGTCTCCATGGATTTCTGTATTTTCCAAGATTGTAAGGGGGTTATTGTCCTTCATCTTTTGTGCCTTCATTGGGCCTATATCTTGCTTTGGTGAGGTCAAATTCCCTGAGTTTGATTGTGAACCTTAGATATTATGTTGTGTCCTCATCGAATTCACTTGAGTACCTTCGTAAATTCGGCTGATTTTTCGCATATTTACCTTTGTGTGGGCCAACAATTTGAAACTCCTCCTCATCCTTTATCTCTTTAACCTTTTTCTCCCCCGCTATTATGAGTGGTCAATCCCTGAAAAAGTGGCCATATTCATGGCAACGGCGACATTTAAATGGCACATGCTCATAATCAAGTGACTAGGTCAAGATCGTATCTTGGTATTCCAGATCTATAGACCCTAGTAAGGGTTGGGAGATTTTCATGTGAATGCATATCCAGGCATAGGACGCATGTCGCCTTCTCTTGTTAATCTCTAAGATCTTCACTAATTCTCCTATGGAGTTGTCAATTCCCTTAGTATATCTTGTTCCCATAAGTCTTTTGGCAAGGAGAAGAGGTAGACCCATATTTGAGCCGCTAAGTACTACTCTTTCTCCATATTATAACATTCCTCCTAGAAGTGAATGACTAGCCCTACATTGTTCATAAAATACGGTTCATTCTCGAAAACTCTTTTTTGGTCTATCAGATCTACGAAGACTATAAAAAATCCTTTGGTTCTCAACCTAAATTCCACTGGCCCTTTTGGGTTCCATTTTGCGAAACCCATTAAACAATCTCTTTTTCCTTTGGCCAAATCCACATGAACTTACAAATGATGGCATGGTCCTTAATGAACTGGCAAGTCTTCTCCAATTGATTATTTGAGATCACAAATTTTGGGTTTTGGAAAACTTTTGGAAGGCAACGCCCTTTCGCTTTGGCTTGCCATTGGGCTCCCATCATAGGTGATTCTGCTTCCTCCTTTCCCCAAGCTGCCATACTTGTGCTACCACCCATGACTTTGTGGGCTTCGTTGACTGTGTTTTTGTAGGAGGATCGCCCCAACCCCCCACCCTTGAGGAGTCGCTCACTGGTCGATCAGTGCAACCTCCAACATAACCTCACACGACCCTGAGGCCTGATGTAGACGCAACGAATTATCACCGCCTACAATGAACTAATACCAACTACAAAATTTTGAAACTCTCCCAATGTTATAATTTATAATATTTTAATGTTATAAAACCTAATTATTTATAGTTACATGACAATTAATATTAATATTGAATCTCTATCATACACCTAATAATTATTAATGTAATTAATAGATACATATCAACCACATTTACACATATGATTATATATATGATTATTAAATGCTTATGAACATATATCAACCACATTTATTAACATAATTATGTTATATTTATATAATTTAAATGTAAAAATTAATAAAATCTAAATCTCATTAATATAATATTATTAATATTAAAAAAATATTATTATCTATATTAATATTAAAAAACACACAATTCATCTCAATCCTAAATACATTTTTTTAAATATATTATAAATCTGCTGCTGCCCATTAATATATATTAAGTATTAAAAAGTGAATATAAAAATAAATATATTAATATTAAAAAGGCAATGTTCGAATAACTTTAAGAGCCAACTAAATGTTTAAAAAACAAATCATATCTATTAAGAGCATGCGTAAATCATTTTTTACGGAGCTAGCAATAAACACACAGAGATCCAACGCATAAATCCATCTAATACTGGTATACGATTTGTCCATATGTTAAAAATATAAACTATCAACATTGATTAGTATAATAAAAAAATATTAATATATATATGTTTAAATCAATTGGTAAAATTACGCAATTTTACATTGAAATTATAAATTTTATTCGAAAGATAATTTATAAAATAATTTGATTTTTTATTTGTGAAAGGTTACCGTTATTTATATTTAACATTAATTAAGTGGTTCATTGTTCCCGTAAACATCAATTTAGATTTATTTAATTTATTTATATTTATATTATTAAGCTGTTTATTGTGGTAAGACATAACCCACGGTAAAGGTGACGTGTAAGTATTTTTGTCTATCTTAAAATAAAAATAAATTTTTAAATAAAAATAAATTTCTAAATAGAAACTCAATGTTAATTATAATAATAATAAAAAAACATATGTTATACATAATTACTTAGTTGTGCATATGGCGTGGCATAACTTTATATAAAGTAATTAGAAGTAAAAAAATATGTGAGTATGATGTTTAAACTTTTAACTTTTCAAAAAATATTTTAACACTTGATATCAACTTCAAATATATTTTTACATAGAAAAAAATGTTAAAAGAAAATATCAATACACATGTTATGTCATCTCTATAACATTCAAAAATTTACACCTAAAAAATTAGAAAGCCCAGAGGAAAGCTAACCATGGTTGCAAACCACCACTGGAACAAGAATGATTCAGTGTAAAAAGATGTGTTTCTGCCTATGAATGAGAACAAATATATTTAATAACACCGAGAAGAAAAAAGAAGTCAAACCTGTCGTACATTTCTGGATCAAGAACATTCCCAAGATCTAATTTCATCCCGTCATTGAGAAGTGCTTTGTACCTTAAAACCATATTTTCTTGATTCCCCACAATGGATTCGGCAATACTCTACTAATTTGTATCTCAAAACCAATCTCAAAACCATATCTTCCTGATTCCCCAGGATGGATTCAGTAATGCTCTGCAGTTTTCATGAGTTCTGCTGATAGAACAAGTCGGCTCACTGAGTCCCTCTTCTCTACAACTTGTCCATTTCATGGCTTGGTAGTAAGAGAGATCACTTCCCTTGCTTTGTTTACTATAATTCTGAGACGAGGTAGTTTTGGGAAATTTCCAAATTTTATTTAAAATTTAATTATAAGATAATGTAAAATCTAATTATAAGTTAATAATCTATTTAAAACTTACCTAGCAAAAAGAAAGACTGCAACGCAAATAGACGGCCATGGACTTTATTAGTAATATAATTAATACAAACACTGCAAATCACATGTTACAACACTCGGGAACCATGGCATACTGCACATGTGGAGGCCCTGTGTAATAAGAGCAACTACTAGTAGATTCACTTACATATCAGAGGCAGATCAACTTATATATCCATAGACGAGGCCAGACACAGCCTTTTCAAGGATGGGAAGAATTGAAGTTATAGAGATGGAAAGGCAGGCAAGGTCGGGCCATTGCAACAAGAGGGTATGTTTTAGGAGTTGTTAGCCCAAATGTTTCGCCCATGTCTAAGTGCTTAGGGTTTTGCCCATCAGGCAGCTTCCACTGGAATCCATGGATGACATTAGCTAGAGATATTTGAACAACTTTAAGTCCCAGATTATATCTCGGGCACATCCTCCTCCCCGACCCAAATGGCAGCAGCTCGTAATCTCTACACTTCACGTCCACCGTGCTCCCTTTGAATCCCTATGGCCAGAACTCGTCGGGGTTCTCCCATAACTCGTCGTCCTGGCCAATAGTCCACACATTGCCGAACAACCTCGTGTTCGCAGGAATGTCATATCCTACTATTCTGCAGCCCTGAGTGGAGAGATGGGGGACGAGCATGGGAACCACTGGATGGAGCCTCATAGTCTCCTTCACTATCCACCGCAGATAATACAGCTCACAGATGTCCTTCTCTTCCACCCACCGCTCTCTTCCCACAACTTTGTCTAGCTCTTCCATGGCTCTTTCCAAAGTCTTTGGATTTCTCAGGAGCTCCGACAAGCTCCACTCCACCACCGTCGCAGTGGTCTCGGTGCCGCCCACGATCATGTCCTGCACACAAACAATTCAAAAAAGATTAGCAATACAATAAAAGAGCATGGCAATGAGATGGGAAAAGTTGCAAAGTACATGCCAGAGTGTATGCTTTGACTCTGATTCGATTCAGATTCAGTTGGGGGTCGTCGGCCTGCTCCAGCAGAATGTCCACCATATCCTTTGCCACATAATTCTCCACGCCTTTTCTTCATCTGTCGTGCTCTTCCAGTACTTCCTCTAGAAATGCATCCAACCGCTTACTTAGTGTCTTCATGCGCTGGACGTAACCCTGGAGATCAAGCCAGGCGAGCCACGATATAAAGTATCCAATATTAAAAACCCCGTTCAACACAAATAGCTCTTCCAACATCTCCTTGAATTCCTTGGACCTCATCTTGTTCCCCACTTCCTTGTGCAAATACCTTCTTCCCAACACCATGCGGGAAATTATATTATTGCACATAGCATATGTCTCTTCCCTGATTTTTACAGGGAGGCCCAGCTAGCAGGTTTTGAACACTGAATATACCATACGGGCCACCTCTTTTATTCTGATGTGCTTGAAGGATTTGAGGTGCTTGGCACTAAAGAGCTCCACGAGGCAGATTTTCCTGGCCAGTCGCCAGTGCTCTCCGTAGGGAGACCAGTTGATATTGCAGGAGTTGTAGAGCGTGAATTTCCTGGCTGCGACCTGAGGTCGAGACGAGAATGCCTACGGTGGTCTTTCAACCATGTTGACGAGGTGCGGCACCACCGAACACTTTCTTTTTAACAATACTTGTGCACATTGACTACGCGTAATTCACAAACGAGTACTTAGTTTTTGTTTCGCAACCAAGTATAAAATGCAGTTATCCTTTATACTAATGAAGCCCATACTCATTCATTATCCATAGCAATTATAACAAGAACAACAATTGCAATAGTATAAAGGGGAGGGTCAACTCCCCGTAATGTGAGTCTGCCCAACAATATATTAAGATTATTAGTTTACAATATACAAGTGTGTCTTGTCGAACCAAGTCTCACACTTAACCAGATATTACAAAGAGAGGCAACACTACCTTTTACGACCTTGTGCACCTCTTTCACGAAGGGCAGTGCTCACCCGAGCCACCAAAATCCCTTTGCCAAGTCCTACACAAAATCTGCACATCCGCACTAACCGGGGCACACCTTACCCAACCCACAACCGGATTCAAGAGACACTCCAAGTGCACCTTCAAGACTTGTGCATGAGGTATGTGCACTGCCTCTTAAATCTGCGCACTTTTATCTCTCTTCCTTATGCGAGCTTCAAGTGTGAGTTGTTGTCCTTCAAATGAATCAACGCATGTGTGTTTATACACATGTGAGCATGGGACCATATGTGGCTGGTGGCACTCGAGCCGACCCCCAAATTATAGTTAACACACCCTTAAATCATTCCTTCATGAGTCGGCCTTGTCGTCACCGCAAGCCACTCTAAATCGTAGTATAAAGACTCCAACGCTTCATCGCACTGAACTCGCAGAAACGTCGCATTTCGTGCGATGATGCCCGACCCTCCACCCCGCGTGCGGTCGTGCACGCCCGCCCAGTGTGCGTGCGCCCGGCGCCCGCTCGTCGCACAAACTATAAGGCGTTACATCCTCCTCCACCTGAAGTTGTTGTCGTCCTCGACAACATCCCCAAGCATCAATATCCATGATGTCAACTCCTCCTCACATACGGCAAACATCCCTGCAACATATGTAGGACTCCATCTCCACCACGTCTCATCTTAGCAACCAATTGCTACCAAGATAGTCCATACCGAAGTATGTCAAATGTCCATGATCATCGACCACCTTCCACAATCTCTCCATGCTGGTTTCCACCATGGAAGGTTGGTCCCTCCAATTCAAGCTACATGTCCATCGCAACAATGTGTCAACTCCACCATGTGCATCAATCACCATGTGCATAACTGCCCATGATATGTCAACAAGTGTTAACACATCTCAACCATGTGCCAACATCTCATCTCAACAATCGGAAGTCCTCTCAATCCATGACCATCAACCACCATGTCACAATCTCCACATGTTGCTCTCCCTCGTGGAAGGTTGGCCCCTCCATCTCAAGCTACATGCCCATTGCAATATATCGTGTCAACCTCATCATGTGTCGTTCCCATGTGAACCCTGCCATGATACTCCAACACAATGCTAACACATCTTTGCACATTGTTAACCCCCATGCCTGAACTAGTTGGGTAGCTAATCCAACTGTCACGGCCAAACCATGAGAATGCACACCCTCATGCCACCATTAGTTGTTTCTCAAAACATCCTTCCACATCCTGAACTCGATCAAGTATCCATCCATATAAGTAACCCATGCTCAGGTCCATGAAGTAGTCCTCGTCTCATCTGCAACATGTCCATGATGTTTGGTACCAATGTGCTAAAGAAAATCAGCCACATCTATCCCAACATCATCCATATGTGTGCCTCCTCAATATGAAGAGACCATCTCATCAAACTCCAACTCTCGGTGTGCCACATCCATGCCCATGAAGCTACCGCCATCACATCTGCAATGTGTCATCCCTCAAGTCTGCCATAGAAACAAGTATACACCTGTCTCATGTATCCATGTGCTGCCCATGATCATAGATCAATCAACTCCCATGTGTAAAAGTAGTTGAGTCTCGGCTCAACCCATGCCCAAGCGTTGCCACCAAGGCACCATCATCATCGTAACTCCATCACTCCAAAGTGCCTCATATCGATCCTCCACATCAAGTCACTCTTTCAAGTCACACCCATGTATGCACTTGAAAGTATGCACCTGCATCAAAGTCCCTGACCTCAGCTCCTCAATGCATTAGATTCTCCAAGTCCACCATATATGAAATCCCCAAAAGTCACAACAATCTCATGTCATCATGAGCTCCATGAGTCATCCTCAACCAACACTCTAGCAAGCATACAATTCTCGGCCCAAAGGTCTCTGCAAGATGCCTCAGCTCTCCATGTGGTAAGAATGCCCCATAGTCTGCTCACAACTCCATCCAAGTCCATCGCCTTGTTGTACAAGAGTGCACAACCTCTCCATCGGCTCATAAGTAGTAAGTCTCCATGTCACACTAGCAAATCCATCTGCACAACATCCCTACCTTGGCACTCCTCATTAGATGTCCTTAAGTGACACCTCTACAAGTGCTCATGCACAATGTCCCTGCATAAGGCTGCCTGCTCCATGTCTCCAACCTGATGTCCATGACTAAGTTCTCCATGTAGTCCAACCAAGTAGACCCATCACAACCATCAGTCATCCCTATCCAAGCTGCAATCTTCGGTCTAGTGAACTCAGTCACCCAACCATATCATCATCACATGAGTCTCTCCATCATAGCTCCTCCACCAAAGGTACCACCAAGACTATCTCTTGGTCTCGACCATGAGAAGTCCACCCAAGCAACTCAAGTGTGTGCCCTCCAATCTATCCATGAGTCATGTCGGGCGCTTAGCCAATGTGGCTAAAGCATGACCCAATCCTCCACAACGATCATCAAGTTCCACCCTTGTCACGGGCCTTTGTACCTTCTACCACAAGGTCACAAACAACCCCAACAAGTCCTACAACAATCCACAATCCTTGCTTCTCCATAGAAGGTCTCATCATAAACATCCATGGTAAGATGCTTCCTAGCATCGGCAAACTGGCTTTGCCCTTCCCTGCACATGGTCCATCTACCAAATGCTCAAATGAAACACATGTATATATACTTACTTCATCATCATGAGGTTCCTCCATGAAAGTACCCTCATCCATACATGTCTACAAACTGCACAATACTGGTCCAACTTGATCAACCTCAAGTTCATCCTCCATCAAGGTCATGTCTGCAACATCTTCAACTACCACGGCTTCCTCTTTCTTATCATCACATTCTGCAGCTTTCTCCTTATGAGCCAAAGCTATGGAATGCTTCTCCTCAAGAGTGAGCCATTCTCTCTTCTTTCGAATCAATTCCTGCCTTATCTCTAATTCCTTAAGTTCTGCCTCAAACAAGTCCATTTCCTTCACAAGTCGATAGGCTTCATCCCTATCCCCATCAGAAATCCCCTTCTTGATCAAGGCATGAAGAGCATCCTTTGCTTTAAACAAGTTCTTGCCCCATTCTGCAAACCTTTGTTCAACCTCCCTTGATTCTTCAACTAGACTCCCTTCAAATTCCTTGAAGGATGCAAAACCCATTTCCTGCAAGATAGACATCCTTCTTGACTCTTCACCGTTACAAGAAACCTGCTCAACCTCGAACCTGTTCAACAGCTATGATACCAACTGTCATGCCCCCAAGCCTACAGTGGTCTTTCAACCGTGCCGGCGAGGTGCGGCACCACCGAACACTTTCTTTTTAATAATACTTGTGCACATGGACTACACCTAATTCACAACCGAGTACTTAGTTTTTGTTTCGCAACCAAGTATAAAATGAAATTATCCTTTATACTAATGAAGCCCATACTCATTCATTATCCATAGCAATTATAACAAGAACAACAATTGCAACAGGGGAGGGGCAACTCCCCGTAATGTGAGTCTGCCCAACAATATATTAAGATTATTAGTTTACAATATACAAGTGTGTCTTGCCGAACCAAGTCTCACACTTAACTAGATATTACAAAGAGAGGCAACACTGCCTTTTACGACCTTGTGCACCTCTTGCACGAAGGGCGGTGCTCACCTGAGCCACCAAAATCCCTTTGCCAAGTCCTACACAAAATCTGCACATCCACACTAACCCGGGCGCACCTTGCCCAACCAACAACAGGCTTCAAGAGACACTCCAAGTGCACCTTCAAGACATGCGCATGAGGTATGCGCACTACCTCTTAAAACTACACACTTTTACCTCTCTTCCTTATGTGAGCTTCAAGTGCGAGTTTTTGTCCTTCAAATGAATCAACGCATGTGTGTTTATACACATGTGAGCGTGGAACCATATGTGGGTGGTGGCACTCCAGCCGACCCCCAAACTATAGTTAACACACCCTTAAATCGTTCCTTCATGAGTCGGCTTTGCCCTCACCACAAGCCACTCCGAATCATAGTATAAAGACTCCAATGCTTCATCGCATTGAACTCGCAGAAACGTCGCATTTCGTGCGATGCTGCCCGGCGCTCCACCCGCGTGTGGTCGTGCATGCCCGCCTGGCGTGCGCGCACCCAGGCACCCGGCGGCCGCCCGTCGCACAAACTATAAGGCATTACAATATCAGTCGAGGAGGCGACCATGCAGGGCATGGATCCGAGTCTGAGATACATAAGGGGGCCATATGTTTTGGAGAGTCAATCCAACGACGTGTGGGGTAGTTTTCCCACGAGATTCAGGTTTCTGATTATGGGCCAAGAATTGGGACCAGGCGGCAATTTAGCAGAGGGACGAAGTCGCCAGTAGATCAAGAAAACGGATACGATTGCGAGCAGAAGATAGGTGAGCATTGGCATTTCTGGAAGAAGAAACACCGATAGTAAATCCATTGAAAAAGCAGAAAATTACAGTTACCGAGGGCCTTGGCGGATGCTATTTCCAACCCTATAGAAAAATAAATTCCCTCTGACTGCGATGGAAATAGCGCTCGCCCTCTTAGTGACAACACGTGAACAAATGAATGGAGCATGGAGAGAGGGCGAGCACTATTTCCCTCGCATGTGAGAGGGCATTTATTTTTCTATAGGGTTGGAAATAGCATTTTTCGAGGGCCTTGAGGTGCTGTGTGGTATTACAATAAGGCAGGGAAGCGGCGTCACTATATAACTAAGGAATTTCCCGGACGGTCAGTTGGAATGGATGGAATTTGGCCAATTTTTTTTTTTTAAATCTTATAGGGACAGTGCTTGAATCATGTTTTTATGGTGGAAATAGATTCAGCACCATTAAAAACATCTAGTGCTTGAATCGTGTTTTTATGGTGGAAATAGATTCAGCACCATCAAAAACCTGTAGGATACGTAAAAGTTTAAAATTTAACAAATATAATTTAGATTTACAAAACTTGTTGCTGGATTTTCTCTAAATATGTCCCAAATTTCCATAACTTTCTAGGCAATTCCTCCCGCTAGCTAGACTACGGCTATAGCTAAGTGCCGAAATCATTTTCGGCGTCAGGGACATTTTTGATTGAGACTAAACAATTTTTCTCGTTTCATACCTTTCGGTCCACGTGGTTCATGTTCGCGCCGAAATCATTTTAGGCGTCAGGGTCATTATTGATTGAGACTAAACATTTTTTCTCGTTTCATACCTTTCGGTCCACGTGGTGCATGATCTAGGATTTAGCAGCGGATCGCTACAAGCTCTCTGACCATTGACGTGATATATATGATGTCCAGATCATTAAAACAGGGTTAGAACTTCAAAACAGAAATGCTAATTTGAAGGCTTTTACATTTGACTTCACAATGTTTTTACACTTTAAATGACTTCACAATGGACTATTTTTCAAACTCCATCCCTGATTAGAGAACATCCAGACGTTATCTATGTGCATAATTTCATTTTGTTTTTAAGGTTATTATGTGAACATTTTATTATTAAAAGATTTTATATTTTTTTATATTTTAATCAGATTATTTTGTTTTGAAAATAATGGAAATTTGGGTTGGATTTTGATAAAATTTGGTAGGGATATTTGTAAATTTAAGTTACAATTTCAAGATTTTAAGTGCCTCAAAAGTTTTTGATGGTGCTAAATCTATTTTTGCCACCAAAAACATGATTCAAACACTACTAGTGCAAGATTTTTTGAATTGTTTTCACCCGGCCACTTTTAATATAATAATTTCATTTATTATAGAGGTGGTTTTGTTTTTTATTTTTTTATTTTCACTGGAATAAATAAAACGTTTTAATATAAAAAATATATTTATTATAAAGGGTTTTTGGTTGTTGTTGGGTAAGTTTAAGTTGTGGTTAGCTCGTTTAATGGATGAAACACTCAAACCCACTTATCTACACGTCATGTACAAAAACTACTAATTAATTATTAGTGGTCATTAACATTAGGGTAATTATACTTTCTTGTCCAAATTAATTTAAGATATTAGAGTTTGTCTTATATTTATTTTAGTTCCCTTTTTTGTATTTTAGTGTATTCATTTTTCTAGTACTTGGTAGGTTTGATGTTGAAAGTAAGAATTTAAAAACAAAAAAATAATATATTTTATTGATATTTTTAATCATTTATATGTTTTTAAAATTATTTAATAGAAAATTAATAGTTAAAATAAAATTTTAACTATATTTTTGGGCTAGGTAGACATAATGTTAGAAACAAAAATTTCATCAATTTTTACAATTTAACCATTTAATTTTTAAATCATTTTAACTTTTTAAATAATATTTGACAAATAAACCACTATCTAATATAAAATTTGTATCCATACCAAAGTTGAACAAGAACTAAACAATTTCTCGAATTTCTAGATTTTAGACTAGTAATGTTTTGTTATTTTTTACCATGTGTTAAGAGGGGTATTTTTGATTAATTCCACTTGGAATGGAGACCTAAAACATATTATTCAATAAAAAAATGTGCCGCATCCAATTCGTATTTTATTTTCTTTGTCATTCGGTGAATTATATCTTCCTATAGCAAACATGTTCCTATAGCAGTTTCATGTAGCACTCTTCCAACATGTGTATACTTGCTCATATTTGCTCAAAAAGATTGGTTTTTGTCCCTTAGGGTTGAATCATGACTCCTAGGTTCTAAATCAATGGTTGAGGAGGAATAAACACCACTTAAGACTAACATTTTTACCCATGCCAAACATCTCAACGATTTGGGTTAATAGATGGATTTATGAATTGGATAATACAATAATTATTTTATTGATTTCCACATCGAATGGAATTTGTGAATGGATATAAACTATTTGAAATGTGATGATTGATATTTAGTTAATGATATTTACTTTATTCAATTAGAATACTGTTTCCTTCCTTGTATTTTCTTTCTTGCAATAAGTTAAGGTTTCCATTTCAAGCATTTCCATTTCTGCAACTAGTTAGGATCTCATTTCATTAGCCGAACTCCATTACATCATGAAAACGAAGAAATGACACATTGTGTGCTACACATATTGTGTCGATACCTCTTAATTTTGTATGAACCCTGGGTTGAAAGTTAAAGTTGGTAGCCTTAGGAGTTGCAACATTGTTTTTGCAATACTGAGGCTCATCACTTTTTGGTGCCATTACTGGGCAGGTGTCAAAGTATGCATTGTTTTATTCCCTAGTTCATTAACTTATTTTTACTTCTGAAAAAAATAAAAAAAAAATAAAGAAAAATAATATATATATATATATATATATATATATATATATATATATATATAATATATATATATATATATATAATAAAATCATTAGGTTTCTTTCATTTCAAGAAAAGAAAATGGCATTGCATTAGCATTCTTATTAAAAATAATCTCCAACACCAACCCCCCATTTGATCACATGATGTAGTAAGAGCCACATCACCATTCATTTTTGTAGGTAGAAGAAGAAGAGGTGACAGAGAAGGTAGGAGAAATGGATGGAGATGATGGCAATGAGGAAGATCTTCTTAGATTTCCTATTCAAGATACCGATGTCAGTGTGCACATGAAGAAAATCCCTCCATCTTTCCTTTCCAACTTCCATGGTATGAGGTCAAAGGATCCAGAAACCTTTCTCTTTGAATTTGTAATTGTTTGTACATATTATGGTTACTTATTAAACACTCAACAATTGAGATTGTTTCTGGAAACATTTAAGGATAGAGCTCTTAAATGATTCACGAGTTTAAGGACTAATTCAATAAGATCATGGAATGATATGCAAAAGATATTTCTAGAAAATTACAAAGATCGTGATCTTAAAGAAGAAATATTTAGAATGAATAAAAAATAAGATGAGTGCATTGAGGTTTTAATAGAGAGCTTCATGTATAATGTTAAGAGGGAAAAATTAATCATCTAGGATCTGACACACTAAAAACCCTCTTACTTAGAACAATTAGGGACGAGTGGATTGATCTCCTTGATCTCATGAGTAGAGGTGATGTATACCAATTATCATTTGAAGAAATTTGTGAAACATGCAAACACATATCAAGAGGAAGGGCAAGAGTAAGTAAAATAGCATCAAGATCAGTAAGTCAAGCTAAACTTGGAAATTTGCTTGATAACTTTAAACAAAAGTTCTTATCAATCTAAGTGAACAAGTAGAAATGTTAAGATTACAAAATGAGAAAAACGAATATGTTGATGTTTTTGTTTTCCATGCAAAATCACATGATGTTAAATATTTCCCCTCATTACCAACATTGAACAAAGTTTACCAAGAGGACAATGGAAAAAGTCAATTGCCAATGCAACTATGTTATGTAGCTCTGGGAGGACCATGACAGCCCATTCAACATGATATGATCCAAAAGTCTGATTCACAAATTCAAGCTTATGCACATCCATCTCAAAGTAATTTGAACATACCCTTTCCTTGGCAACCTTGGCCATCTCAACCCGAAAACCAATCTTGGCAATAAGGTTGGCAAGGAACTTATGGGAATAATCCACAATATCCTCAATATCCTCCATATACAACTCCATGTTATCCCTACCATCCACCTCCACCACAGCCACAACCCAAGCACATCCATCTTAAATATCCACTCCCACTCAACTCCCTGTACCACCATTTCTGAACTCACACAAGGAAGTAGCTCAACCCACTTACAATGTTGAGGCAAAACACTTCCAAACATCTCCTCTTGATCTAAATGGTATTCATCTTAGATTAATAAAGGTATTGCAAAAAGGAGATTCTATTGATGTCATTGAAAGACCACATCTAGAAGAAGAAGATTCAAATGAGAAGACCAAAGTATCATGGGCTACACTTGATGAAGAGCAGCCATCAATCAAATATTGAGAAATTTCCCTCATGTTCACCATTATATCTTCTACGTGTTCAAGAGAATAATTAGAAAAAAGAAGAAGATCTTAATTCATGGAAGAAGAAGACATCCAAAATTATATAAATCAAAGAAGTGGACCAGGGGCATCATAACTATATTGAAATATGGTTCCAAAAAAGTGTTAAGTTGCAACAAAACACTCTTCTTAAGCAATTAATAATCTCATCTTAGTCAAAGGATTCAGTCTCTTACATTCAGATACATGTCAAAGAATATGTTTCAAGCCTACACATGATTTTATCTATCATCCAATTATGCAAGTGGCTCCATTGTAAGAATTCCTACACTTGAAAATTATTTTGTTTTTTCAAGTAGAGTAGGATAGGAAAATATATAAAAAATGAAAAATAAGAGAAAAAATAAAATCTAAGGTGAAAATCTCCTTTGAGGCACCTGATATTGGCTTATTGATTGAAAACCTCCATGAGGTGGTCAATGGGTTGGAAAAAGGAGAAAAAGAAAAGATCCTAGGTGAAAACCCCCTTTGAGGCACCAAGGAAGACCTACTAGTTGAAAACTTCTTCGAGGTGACTAGTAGGCCTAGAAGAAAAAAAAGGAAAAAAAAATCTTTGCTCCATGTATCTCTCTCTCATGAAAGCAGGTGTTCTCCAACCTCTACAATCAACAAAAACAAGTTAGCCATCAAAAGAAAATTTGATCAAAAGCCTAGTCAAAGGAAGTCAAACTTGGACTTTCCCCTTCTTTGCTCAGATTCTTAAGAAGGAGCAAGACCATGCCAATCCATAACCGTCATCTATTTCTACCATCCACTCATCATTCCCAAGATTTTACCACTCATTTTCCTTCTTGTCCTAAAATGTTGTAGGAAGGCTTTATTTTGCTACAAGAAGTAAAAATACACAGGCAAGCAATTTTTTTTTGTCATATCTTAAAAAATTTGCATCCATTTGTTGAGATGTTTTAGGGGGAGATTCATATGGATGATGGTAACATGCCCAAGAAATTTCAACAAATTCCAGGGCACACTTTTTGAGAAATCAACCTCCATCACCTACAACCACTTTTATTTTTTCTCAAGATTTGTGCATCTATTGGCCAAAGATATTTTTATGGAGAGGTGCATAAGGATTATGGAAACATGCTCAAAAAAATTCACATCAATCTAGTATACCGTTTGGGAGATATTGGCAAAACATGTTTGCCACATGTTTTTTATAGGAAACTACTATAGGATGTCTTGAACTGCTACAGGATGTCCTATATTGCTACAAAAAGTTGGCTGAGGAGGTTTGAAGAACAAGAATGGTGAGATGAAGTGTTGGAAGAGTGCATGATAGTGTTTGAAGGTGTAGGGGAGGTGAGCATCATCCAAGGCCAATCCCAACGCTCTAAGAAGGTTGGATTTTCCTAAGACAACTTGTTCACTGTAACTGGAAGACAATGTTTAGAATACGGGCTAGCATACATCAACTCCAACAACAACAAATTGAATTCTAGAAAGAGGTTTGCACACAAAAAATATTGCATCAGTCAAAAAAAGAATCATGCTATCAAGACCTATGCATCAACAAACAAAAGAAGTCAACACCTTCGAAAGTATCATGTGATGAAGCTCAACAGTAGCATTTTAGCCAAGGATGTGAAGTAGCAACAAAACAACAATAAAAACCTAAGAGGCCTCCATATTCAAGTCTATCAACAATAGGACCTCCAAAAAATTATCACATGCAACTTCAAGATCATTAGCAGCAGCTTTAGGACCACCAAAGGAAACTTCAACATTCATATCAACAGCCTCAATATCACCTACAAAAACACATCAAGGGTAACGCTCAGGTATGAAATTCTTTAAGTTTTTCTTATGAACTTATTTTATCTTGAAAAATATTGCAAGTGTATAAAGGAAAATGTTTTTATAGCCAATATTAGTAGTAGAGCAACCTCAATCTTATCTAGCAATTAACTTCACTTTCAAACCAAGACACCCACACATGGGGGAGAGGACAAGACAAAAGTGAATAGGACTTAAGAAAGTGGAATGTAATCATGGAAGACAAGGAGTGTGAAGGGATATGTGAGAGCTAACCCAGTTAACACAAATCACTTTTGAGTTTAATTTGCAAGCAATAAAAAAATAGAGAAAAGTTGAAAAAGAGAAAAAAAAATAATGAAAAAAAGGAAAGAAAAATAAAAGGAATTAGAGGTGGACCCACCACCTCTTGGCATGAAAAAATTAGTTTCTATAGGATTCAGGTTGTGTGTAGCTCATTATAGTTGAAGAACCACCTGAGGGAAAGAAGCAACCTCAACCTACAGTAGGCCTTCTTTAGGAAACTAAGATAGAAAAATGCAGTAGCAAGAAGAGCAATAGAAAGAGCATCAAATAGACCAGAAAACAAAGCATGAAATATGTCAGCATACATGAAGAACAATAATGTGAGCAAGATGAATAGGTTGCTCATAGGACGAGAAATGGGCCTCTAGATTGTCGGTTTTAACCCCATATATAAATTACCTGCATACAAATTCTAAAACACAGAAAATAAACATTACGAGAGCATAACCCATAAAACACATATACATAGAGATTTTCCCCTGGATCCCAAAACCGAGACTACCAACTTGATTTTTCATTATATTCCTTTCAATGTTACAATACATATCTATATATGTCGAAGCATCCAATACCATGGATCGAAAACGTTAGGCCCCTATACTACTAGTGTAAACCCTTGTTGTTATTAGTACAACCCACTTATTATATTGATGTACCCACGTAGTGTCAATATTGTTACTATTGTGCCCCATAGAAGCCCACTACTATTATTCTTGTGCCCTTAAATTATTATTCTTATGTCAGCTCTGATTATGTTATGACCCCTTAGACTCCTATATATAGAAATGAGGTCTTTTCATTTGTATCATCCAAGAATTGCTCATTTATGTAATGTAAAGGAGGTTTCCCCCTTGAAAAGGCTAAATTCTAAGGCATTGATATATCTTTTCTATCTTTTTCTTGAGCTGGTTTCATAACATTTGGTATTATAGCTTTGGATTCTAGGGTTTCGCTGCTCCAAACAGGTCATCGTGGAATTTTTGCTATAACTTATTTTCTGTGACGTTTTCAGAAGCTAAAAAAAAACCCATTTGAGAAGCAATCACGCTGAACCTTGGGTCCGAATTTTAGAATTTTTCGCGCTATATTTGTGGAGATATTATCTACGGAAGTTGGTCTTTTTGCAGACTCCTGAATTGCATTCCAAACAGGTGACCTGGGCAAAATCGTCATAATTTTCTCCCTGAGCATCAGATTGAAATTTCGTAAGAAGGTAACTTTGGGAGATTTCACATAACGCTTTCTTGGAGAATCCAATTTGGATCAAACTTGTGGAATTGGAAAGAGGACACAAAGGACTACTACAAATCACAATTTCAGAACTTAAAGATCCAAAAGTATAGAGTTATAGTCGTTTCAAGATCAAGCTCCTAAAATCAAGAAAAAGCAAGATGAGGAAGTTTGATGGCAAGGATCCGGTAAATTGGATACTTTGGATGGAGCAATATTTTGATCTACATGTTGTATCACTATTACAAAAGGTATGTATTGCATCTTCATATTTAGAACCGGATCAATTTATGGTATGAAGGGCTTTGTTCTTGTAAACAACTTGTTACATGGTCAATTTTCATGGAGGAAATGATAGCACATTATGAGGATACAAAGAGCAACACCTTCTTTAGAGCAACACCACAACAATTGAAAAGAGTAAAAGGGCTTTGTGACATAGTGGAAAGCAAAATTATGGAAACCAGGAAGCATACCCCTCACAACTATAAAGATGGAAGTGTTGTTTCTCCTAGCCTTCCACAAGTTACAAGGGTTACACCACAACAATTGGAGGAAAAAAGAGAAAAAGGGCTTTGTTACAATTGTGATAGAAAATGCACTAAAGGTCATAAGTGTGCTGAGAAGAAACTATCTTACATAGAATATGAAGAGGAGGAAGAAAAGGATCAAGAAACATCAAAAGAAGAGGATATACGCCAGGACCCCACCACAGAGAAAGAAGAAATGAATCAGACCATATCTTGTAAAGCATTGGCAAGAATTACCACTCCTCAAACTCTCAAGATAGAAGGACATATCAAGAAGAAAAAGGTGCAAGAAGTGAAATATCACATCAAGAAAGAAGAAATGAATCCAACCATATCTTGTAATTCATTGGTCGAAATTACCACTCCTAAAACTATCAAGATAGAAGGACATATCAATAAGAAAAATGTTCAAGAAGTGAATGATCACATCGAGCATCAAGAAATGAATCTGACCATATCTTGTAAAGGATTGGAAGAAATTACCACTCCTCAAACTCTAGAGATAGAAGGACATATCAAGAAGAAAAAAGTTCAAGCAGTGAAAGATCACATTGAGCATCAACAACAAGTTCTCCAACTTTTAAAGGATAATGCCACACTTCGGTGCAAAATCAAACAAAACAACAAGTAGATCAACATCGTAGTGAAAAATGTTTTGATGTAGGTGATTGGGTATTTTTACTGCTACATCTCAAGCAAGCTATTTATGAGAAGGAAATGTTGGCAATACTACATGCACTAAAAAATGGCGACCTTACCGAATGGGAAGACTCTTCAAGGATGAGGATGTGGAAGCATTGCTTTGTGCTATTTCTATTATCCAACTAGATTGG
>APFE030796219.1:0-19312 GCA_000404065.3 Pinus taeda | reverse complement strand
TGTCTCGACATACTTCCCCTGGTTTAACTAGAGCTTCCTCTTTGCCCGATCTCTTTTAATTTCCATGCCCAAAATATAATTTGCAGCACCGAGATCTTTCATGTCAAATTTGGAGGACAATTGGGTCTTCAAATCCTGGATAATTTCTTTGTCATTTCCAACCAACAACATATCATCCACATACAAGACAGATAAATAACACGGTCACCAATTGATTTAAATACACATAGTGATCTACTTTGCTTCTCGTGAAGCCAAGTCCCTGTATAAATGTATCAAATTTATGATACCACATCCTTGGTGACTATTTTAACCCATACAAAGACTTCTTTAACTTGCATACTAGTTCTTTCTTACCCTTCTCCACAAAACCTTCAAGTTGCTTCATGTAGATCTCCTCTTCCCGATCCCCATGAAGAAATGTTTTCTTCACATCTATCTGTTCTACCTCAAAATCAAAAGTAGAAGCAACAAATAAAAGTAATCTAATACAAGCTACCTTGGAAATAGGAGAAAACAATATCACCAAAATCAATTCCTGACACCTAGGAATAACCTTTTGCTATGAACTGAGCCTTGTATTTATCCACCTTTCATTTTGCATTTGACTTCTTCTTGAACACCCATTTTCTAGCAATGGGTTTCTTTCCAACCGGAAACACCACCAAATCCCAAGCCTCATTTTTGTGCAAATATTCCATTTCATCAACCATGGCCTCTTTCAAGAGTTTTCCATCCTCTGAATCTCCTTCTTTCTTCATAGTCTTGGGTTCATCATCAGTAACAAATAAAGCAAAATTTGAACAAAAAGCAGATGGACTATACCTTTCCAGCTGCCTTCTTTCTTGAGCTGATCTTCTCACACCCGAATTTTTTGGCTCTTCATCTTCTAATTGCTCCTCTACTGTAGAGTCTTATTCTTCCTCCTTAAGCCCAAACTCTATCTTCTTAGGTTCCTCTAGTTGGAGTTCATGTTTAATAACATATTTCACCTCTCTGAACACCACATCTCAGTTATACAAAACCTTCCTTGTTACTGGTTTCCAAAGCTTATAACCCTTTAAACCATCCTTAAACCCAATAAAGATGCACTTTTTAGACTTACTATCCAACTTGGTTCTTTTCTCCTTTGGAACATGTACATATGCATCACATCCAAATACCCTCAGATGTGAAAGGAAATATTTCTTACCAGTCGATACCTCTTGTGGAGTCTTATCCTCTAATGGTAATGAAGGTGATCTGTTGACCACGTAACATGTTGTCTCCACCACCTCTATCCAAAATTCTTGTCCTAACCCAGCAACAATGAGCATGCTTCTTGCCCTTTCCATCAATGTCTTGTTTATTCTTTCTGCAACTCCATTTTTCTCAGGTGTATATGGAGTAGTATTTTGTCGTGTTATACCACACTTCTTACAAAATTCTTCAAATTCCTTGCTACAAACTCTCCACCGTTATCTGACCTCAACACCTTTATCTTCTTCTCTCTCTGATTTTCCACTAGAGCCTTAAATTCTTTAAACCTGTCAAAGACTTCAGATTTCTCCTTAAGGAAATATATCCATGTATTCATTGAGAAGTCATCTATAAATGATCCATAGTACACAGACTTACCCAATGATGGAGCATTCACAGGTCCAAACACATCACTGTGCACAAACTCTAATATGTGTTTTGCCTTCTTACCACTAGAGGGGAAACTCACCCAATTATACTTCCCATATACACAATTTTCACAAAAATCAAAATCCAGAGAGCTATTACTCATACCTTTACCATAAAGTATTTGAAGATTCTTCTCTCCAATATGTCGAAACCTTTGATGCCATAGCATGGTCTTCTCTCTAGAGACTAATACATTGTTTGCTCCACTTTCACAAACCACAAAACTATTGCGCCCATCAAAAATAGTACTACCTTGCAACTTGTACAGAGTTCCAATCCAAACTCCCTACATCAATACCAGTGCTCCCCAAACCATCTTGTAGGTATCTTTCTCGAACACTATTTTTACACCCACATCATCCAGCTTTCTTACAGAAATCAGATTTCTGGCCAATGCAGGAATATGTGAAACATTCGCAAGTGTTATAACCCTTCCACCTTACAAGTTCCACTTTAATTTTTCGCGACCAATGATTCTATCCTTCCCATCATCCCCTAAGAATACATCACCACCATCATATTTCTCATACTCACAGAACCACTCTCTATGGGGAGTGAAGTGAAAGGATGCACTTGAGTCAATCAACCATGCCTCATGATCTACATGTGTACTTGAAGAAGCCAAGTACACATCCCCACGTTCATCGAAGGTGGTTTTCACCTCTGTAGAAGAAGCATCATCAAAGCCCTTTCCTTTGTCAAGAGCTTTAGATTTATATTCCCTTTTCTAGTGCCCTTCCTTTTTACATTTCTAGAAAACCACCTTTATAGGTTTTCTTGGAG
Source organism: Pinus taeda (assembly GCA_000404065.3). NCBI lineage: Eukaryota > Viridiplantae > Streptophyta > Pinopsida > Pinales > Pinaceae > Pinus > Pinus taeda. The sequence goes on along the minus strand of APFE030796219.1, from coordinate 16,861 downwards.
ATTTAGATCTCCCACTCGATGACTTATTTTTGTTTCTATTATGGGATCGTCCTTGTACAGATAAGGCATCACCATTTTGGCTCTCCATATTTTTCTATCTCATCTCCTCCGTTAACAAGGATGAGACTATTTCATCAAAGTGCAAGGTAGTTGCATTACTACCTATTGTAATAACAATACTATCCCACAAATCTGGTAGAGAACACAACAAAATGATGCACTTATCTTCATCTAAAATTTTAATATCAATAGATAATAATTGACTTACCAAAGTATTAAACAAGTTCAGATGCTCTATCACCAGGTCTCCATCTTTCATCCTCAGGTTGTATAGCTTTTTCTGTAGGAACAATTTATTCACCAGAGACATAGAATGGTACAAAGTCCCTAACTTGTCCCACAAAGACTTAGCCATAGCTTCCCCTGATACATTCAACAATACTGAATGTGAGACACACAGTCATATTGCACTCTTTGTCTTCTAATCCAACTTCTTCCATTCTTCATCAGACACTCCTGCTGGTTTAGAACTTGGATCTATTGCGATCCACTAATCTTTATCCACCAACATATCCTCCATCTTGAGTTTCCACAACTCAAAACTCTAACCATTAAATTTCTCGATCTTTATATTTCCACTACTCACCATCTTCTTTCACCACCAGAATCGATCCTAGAGATCTCCCACTGAACAGGGTCTACCATAGGCCCGAGCGAAACCCCTCAACAACAAAGGCATCCCTTGAAGACAAAACAAATCTGATATGAAATGTAGGTTTTAACCCTGTACAAAAATTACTTGCATATGAATTCTAAGAATAGAAAATAAAAAATGCAAGAGCATAACACATAAAACACATATACACAGATATTTTCCCTTGGATCCCGAAATTGGGACTACTAGATTGATTTTTCATTATGTTCCTTTAAATGTTACAATACATATTTATACATGTTGAAGCATTCAATACTAAGGGCCAAAAACCATCACGCCCAATACCATTTGTGAAACCCATCCACAAAACCATAGGCAGGTCCACCCACCTAATATAGGGTCCAAGAAAAATTTCCTTAGTGCATTGCCCCGGACCCTGTAGAGGGGGGAAACCGCCCCCCCTCAAACCCCTTATGACTCCCCAGCTACACAGTCAGGGCAAAAAGCGGGGCCTCCGCCACTCCTCTAACCCCCTCGTAAACTACATAGGTTAGTCGGGGAAAGAATATAACACAACCCAACATAAGGGAGGTACCCAGAGTCAAAAACTCATGCATCCATAAGCACCTCACTCAATAGCGCTTCACTTTTAATCCATGGGGGAACCTAGTTTAGTATATTTGTCAGAAGTTCCCTTGAGGGCATAAGTAGTTATCATTATCAATCATCAACATGTTAGCCACTACAATGTTGACTTGATAAGAATATGACATGTATGAATACAATAGTTAGTCACTAGTCATCATAATGAGAATGGTACATACTAGCCACGTATAGACACTTTTTTATCAAACATTCCTTCAAATCATGGTTGTCTTTCATCCTCACTCAAGTTTTTTCCCTGCCCATCTCCACAGAAAATTACATTATTGCTCAAGAACTTGATCAGACTCTCAATCAAAACATAAAAATGTGATGTATTTTGGTTATACATTTGCTTCTAACCTCATACATCAAGGGGAAATTATTAACACTAACAAATCGTACACACATTTGTACATTTGTACACTTTATATATAATTTATATATATTTATATTATTTATAAACAATTTGAATAATAAATGAATTACTAACCATTGGAAGTATTTTATTTATTTATATAATTTTTTTTTACCTAATTTGACTTATTTCGGGAAATAATAATAATAAAAATAGTAAGAATATTAAAATAATTTGACCGGGGTCCTAAGGTCAAAATTAGCCGTTATGAATTTAGCTGTTGGAGTCTCTGCTCAAACTATTTAACATGCTAAGTTGGGTCTGTTTCTTCAACTTGTCCTGATGATGAACCACACTGGTTGGTTCGAAACGCGTCGACAAAATTATCTCTATGTGATTTTCGCCGAAGATTCTTCTCTAAATTGATATGGATCACAGAAGCCTAAAATTCAATAAATTCAATAAGAATGTATAAGTCAATAATATCTAGCTAAAAACATCAGGAAATACAAAAAAAAAAAAATCCTGAAAGGTTTTAATTATAAATTATACCTACACAGCTCATCCAAAGGCATAAATTAGTTACCATGTGGTTGTTTCTTTGATAGTCGTGCAGCCAAACAAAAATCCAAGTCAACTCTAGGACCACTTCACACTCTTGGAAGATGGGATTCCTTGACATGTACCAGTTAAGGACAACCGATTTCGAGTCGACCTAGAGATATGTAGCCCCCAAGGGGTCCTCTTGTCCTACTAATAAGTCATTTTCTCATTAATGAACCAAGAGAGGGAAGAGGAATTCAAAATTCTATATAAAAAAAACATTTGATATCCAAAAAGAAGAAGTAAAGCATTACTATGCTAGAAAAATTGCTCCTTAGTAATCCAACATTATAGTGGGAAGAGGATTTCACCATTGAGAGAGTATTTCACCATTGAGATAGGATTTCAACATTATTTCTCAAATAAATCTCTCCAAGTGTTTTATTTTTCATCTATTGTATATCTTCTACATTCAACATTCAATAAAGGGATCCCTTTTCCATTACTTTGTTGATCTATTTGATTCATGAAGCATTTTTTATGTGTTTATTTCTTAGTTTCATTTTATGTTTATGTATGGATTGTTTTCACCATTTACAATGTTTTGTTTACTCATTTTTGTCCCTAACAACAACCAATTCTTTATATTTTATTTGTAGGGAACAGCCAACAGCAAAGAAGGTGTCTTTGGTACTCCATAACAATAAACAAACCACTACATTATCCACTGCTTTAGAAGTGGTCAACCTATTTTTTTGTTGGTGGAAGTATTATTGGCAGTAGGCACACTTTTGGGATTGTTCTGTAAGTTCTAAGCTAGATTAGAAAGTGGTAGAATTCTATGCAACAATTGCTTCTTAATCTCTTGCTCAGAAACATGTCCCTTTCTCCTTAAATTATAATGGCCAATTGATTTCTTTGGAGGAGCTTCACTCGTTAAAGTTTGAACAAAAATTAGTTTATCAACATTGTAGATGATACTAAACATGTTCACTGTGTACAACACCTGAATTTTCTTCGGTCACGAAAGGTTCATTTGTTTCTTCACTATAATAAAAATTTTCTTCCACTAACAAAGTATCAACTAGATTAGCCATCATAGTGTTCATGGTGTGGTTCTAATGTGGGAACATATGTTTAATTGTTTCTCTTTATGAAACTTGCATAAATTATCCATGCCCAAACTTTTGACATTGAACATTGCGTTGGAATTTGAGAAGATTTGGTCAGTTGAGAGTTAGTGTTCCTTTTAATGAAAGGCAACCTAAAATAATTTTTGTTGGTTATGGATGCCTCACTTGACCTTTTCGATAAATCTGATACTTCGTTCATAAACAACTTTAGACACTTGGTCAATCTTTCCATATTGAAAGAGTTTTTGTCTTTATCTTTGCTGGAAAAGGCTTCGTTTTCATTACCAGTTTCCTTGGAGTCTTTAGGATCGTTACTGTCTTTAATGACTCCAATAGAACACAAATATTTTTTGACGGAAAAATCTACTGCAAAATTTAACGGCAGCATATTCTTTGTAGCTCTTTTAATGAATACATAAATATTAGTTGGAAAGGAATATGTATAATAATAATTAGAGATGTCATCATGTCTTTATTCACAAATGGGGAACTTTCTCAACAAACATGTAAATATGTCATTAAAATATTTAACTCTTTCTTTGTACACCATTTTTATGTTCCCAAGTTCTTTTAATAACATGGCAAGAGTTTTGTCGTCAACAATTTTTTCCAAAAATAACTTCTTAAACTCCCTTCATCTATGGATTGAGTTGATAGTAAGACTATGATGCCATCTAGACGCTCTACCTTCTAAGGTGTATGAAAAAATTTTGCAAGCAACATTGTCAAAGAGTACCTCAAGCATTTGTAAATGCATGTAGAATTCATCCAAATAGTCTTCATCTTTGGTCTTCTTATCGAGACCAAACTTTGACAACAACTTTTTTGGATGTTTCAACATCTTGTGAAGATTATTGGGAAGAGTGAATGTCCCTTGGGCCATATAATCCATCTTCATCTCTTTCCTCCTCCTCTTCTTTTGAATCTGAAGAAGCTTCTCCTTCACCATTAAAATTTGTGTTGTAATCAGAATGTTCCTCATTAGAAAACTAAAAATATTCCCCTTCATTGTCTGGATTCTCCTCAATGGGTGGAAGTTCCCCTTGATTTTTATTAGGTTCAACCAACTCCTCAAGGGTTGCGATAACCAAATATTCGATAAAAGAAACTAGTACGCCACTAGGAGTTTCCTCTTCTTTTACAGGCTTATGAGGTAGGAAAGCAACAAAAGGGAGAAAATCAAGAGCTCTTGCAAACTAACAAGTGATGGTTCATATAGTCTAGAGTTGATCGTAAGTAAACTCAAATTCTTGTCCCTACCTAGACTGAGCAATTTCCTCTTTTTTAGGAGTATGAGTTGGAGGTGAAATGGGAATGTTATTTCCTTGTGCAGAATTCCTCTTGTTAGTATGTGGTGATTTGGATCTTGCTAACATGAAAAGGGGCCTCCTTGATGAAAAGTCCCAATTATATTTCACATAGTTTGATGTAGGAGACCTTCCAAAAATAATGCCCGACCACCATTTTTCTTAGGTATTTACATTGGCTTCTATGGTTAGCAAAAGAGAGTAATGTACATGTACTTTCAGATGAACAAGTATTCCTTGTGGAATGTTCAGTTGCCAAATGTATCAAGGTTCTTCTACTAAAGGGGAAACAAAAGTGAGCCTTTTAGAGAGGATTTTTGTACTAATCTATATTAATACATACAAGCATATATATATATATTATATATATATGAATGAATTGTTGATCAACTAGTGAAATAGTTCACAAATAAGTAAAGATTGTTAAAAAATATACAACACGTTTTCAACAAGATAAGCACCAAAGCCACCAAAATAGTTCAATTTATTTACCACAAATGAAAACAGAACATATCACAAACATTCAAGGAATAGTCCTACAAAATTTACGACATACTTGAAACTGTGTTGGCCCAATGAACTTGAAGTGTTAAGAAAAAGTTCTAAGATAAATCAGTGCAATGAATACCACTAGCTCCAATAGTGGAGCGTGAGAGAAACCACTCGCTCCTACAAAAGGACTATCTTCCTATATAATGCCTAGTGAGAGAAGTCAAGGTAAAAATTCCTTTGCATGAGCTATGATGGATTATTTATAAGAAATTAGGCAACTCTTCACCTCTGTTGTGACTCTTGGACTACCCTCATGATTCTTTGACTTCCACATGACCTTTTGTCTCCATCATGAATTTTCAGATTCTATAGATGACTCTTGGACTTCCACTTCACATTGCATTCCCATACATTTAAAATTACGTAATCTATCCACAAATGATGTGGCAGATGATGACTCATATAACATCTTGACATGACACCTTGACAAGACATGACATGACATTGAGGACATGGACTGAATGACAATATGGCAATGTCAAGTCATTCTTTCTATTCTTATCTTTGTTTCTTCCTGAAAGATGTTACATTTTCTTCTTCCTCCTCCTCCATAAGGCTTGAAGGTAGAGATTCTTTACTATTATCTTGATATTTTGTTGCTGTCCAAATCTGGTTGCCTTCATCTTCTTGTTCAATGATCAAATTGCCTTTGTAGTTGCATAGGTGTCTTCTAGCATGATATCCTTCTTCTTCTCCTTCATCATCATCCTTTAATGACAAGATATAATACCTGCAACTGAAGCAACTCATGACGAGATGACATCATTTTGAAAACTTCTAGTCTATCATGCTTCATGAAAATCATTGACTGAGTTGGAACTGGGTGTTGGACTAAGAGACTAGCTCACAGATTATGTGGTGTGTAGTCTAAGAGATCAGGAGTAACGGTTAAGGCTTCATATTGCATAGTGCATAATTCACGGAGGCTAGGGAAAGGTGACTGCATAGTTGAAGGGCTTAAGAAGGTATTCTTGAGGGTTGAATTTTCCCAGTGTGAGGTTCTGGAGGGAGAGAGGCCTAGGGATTGTGTAGTGTGCAGTTATGGGAGGCATGAACTTCACATTGCATAGTTCTAAGAGGCAAGGACTCAGCTTGAGAGTTAAGACTATGTAGTGTGCAGTTCCATAGGTTTGATTGAAGGACTTCTACATAGGTAGGAACTTTTTGGTGGGCTCTAATATTGCACCAATACTGCTGCAACTCCCGAGGCTTCCTCCTTTACTTTTTATCGACCAAGTAGTTCGTAACAAACTTGGAAGCGGCAATGTTGTATGCATAGGTACTAGCTCTTACTGTAGGCTGTCACTTGATTAGCTGGCGCAAGTTTTCTAGGAGCTTAAGCTAACTTCTATGAGTTCTTGGAAGAAGCTTTTACTGTTATGGAATAAAGCTAACTCTACAAGGGCTATTCTACTTGTAGAAAGAGAAGGAAAAATGAACTGAGACACAAACCCTGGCAAACCCTAGCAAACCCTAGTTTATCAACTAACCCTATTTTTGCAAGAAAAGAGATGGAAACTAATGAAGTGAGTGCCATTGACTACTAAAAAGGTAAATTGCATTTATTCAAGCTACTTCTAAAGAGAAATGAGAAGAAATCATCTTTTTATGTGGGATTATTATGCTTGTGATTTGACTGGTTGTGACTGTGCAGAGAGTTGGTGGCAAAGGAAAATGAAGTTGGCTTTTGCAAAATGTGAGGAAGGTGTGGAGAGGTCCTAAGAAGCCCCTAGTACCATTCTGAAGACTTCCATTGTGATCATACTTTGAGAAATCGCTCAGAGGAAACTCTATAGGAGGCTGCAGGGGATCTACAGGAGGTTCTACAAGAGGAGGCCGAAAGTGGTTTTTGGAGGTTTGAAGGTGGAAAAATGATGGGAAAGTGGAAATGAAGGTTGGATGAAGCTATTGAGGGGTCTAGAGCTTGTCAAGGAAGATTAGGGACGAAGGCGATGGTTGGATTTGTTCAAATGGCAAGAAAACAACTTTATGAAGAAAACACAGAAATTAGGGCAGATTGGCAAAAGGTTGTGAGTGAGTTGAGCATTCTGTGAGAAGTGGGCTAGTGCTAGCTTTTCTATTGAGGGATGGTGAGTTGAGAGGTCCTGCAAGAGATCTGCACACTTACTTATCAAAACTGACCAGAGAAAGAACTTAAAAACAAAGTTTTGTCTAGCTTAACCTAATTTCTAACCTGAAAATAGAAAATGTTGATGAGTAACCTAGGAAAAGAAAATAATGTGAGAGAACTATGGTAACTGAATGTGAGATGATCTAAGAAAGTGAATCTGAACCAATATCAACTTTTCCAAATCAAGTTATCACACTAGCAGTTGCATGGAAGAGCAAAAACTGTGTTTTTGGTGGCAACAATAGCGCCCTGACCTCAAATCCTAGTCCCAAGAAAGGAGAAAGGAGATCAGGGCCTATTGTGGCCTTTATGAATCTTATTTTTTCACTACAACAACCTACTTGCACAACTGATACAAAAACAACTATGCTAATCATCAAAAGCAGCCTAATCTAACAAAGCAAAGTGAATCTACGCAACATAAATTAACTCATGAATTGGAACAAAAGCATATAAGTACACAAAGGAGGTGCTGGGAAACTTGGGTTGGGCCCTAACCTAAGATCTTTAGCCCTCTAAAAGAGATCAGTGTTGACTCAAAAACTGTGTCATCCTTGTTTATCAAAAATAGTAGTTACATCACATAAATTGTTCTAAAAAAGAACTCGAAAATAAGCTGGCCAATGTGCTACACAAAAGTACAAAAATCTACTAAGAACTGGCTAACCTACTCAGGCTCAAAGCCTTCTTATTTATACAAATGGGAACTCCCAACAGTCCTCCTAAAATCAAGGAGCTCGGCTTCTTAGAACTGAAGATAAACAATAGTCCTACTTGACTTGCTCGTCTGCCCCTTGAAAACATCAATGTGGTCCTTTGTGCTCCATGTTGCTGATGGAGGATTCAAGGAAAGGGGTCATTAATGAAGGAGACACCCTCCCTATAGGTCCTCTTCGCTGTTTTCCTCGAGCTTGTCTGCCATTTGCTCATAAATTCCTTATCTTTGTCCAAAATTGTCCAATAAATCTCCAATAAACACTCATTAGACTACATGGAAAAGTGACTAACCCAGTTCACTCTATTAGCATAAATATATTCAAAAACATGCAACAAACTAATGAGAATGGTGGATTAAGTCAAAATAAGAGGCAAAATGAGCCCAAATAGTTACCCATTTCTGGGGCTCATCATCACCCCCCTGCTGAATGGGTTGCTCATCCTCTGAGCAACTAATCTAGTTCTTCATCTTTAATAGCCCTGATAGATTCCCTGGCATGCCAAGCCTTTGATGTGATGTCTTCCTCTCTATCTTGGAAACTTGCTTTCCTATCCACCTTTTCCCATCGTTTCTATTCTTCCTCCTCCTTAACTCCTTCCAACAGTCCTAGCAGCAATGGAGGACTGAGTTTAAGCCCAATCCAGTTGGATTTCAAATTTTTCATTGAATGCATAGGGGCACTCTCCTCATGGCTTCCCTCATCCTATTTGGGGAGTGATACTCCCTGATCCTTAGGCTATGTGGCAATGTATTCCATCTTCTCATATAGGCATGAAGGTAGTCATCACCAAACAATCTCTCCATATCCTCGAAATGAGCAATAGCATGTGCTTGCTTGTCAACATAGTCAGGGAGAACTTGAGGATTGGCTGTAAGGTGTTGGTGGGCATAGATGAGAGCCAAGGGTTCTGCTGGTTTTGCTCTAATCATTAGGGGCTCACTCAGATCTTTTGTCATCATTTTCTGAATTTCCACTGCTCTCTTCTCTTCATGGCTCATCCAAGAAGTCATAGCCATTAACTGTAAGTCTCCCAATGTAGCATTTGGATCCCATAAATTCACGTCAAGAAGTACCATGTTGTGTAGGTAAAATTATGCTAGCTTTGCTTTATCCTCGGCTGAACTATGATCACATAAATGCATAAATTGGCCATAATCTTGAAATGGTATTGTGCCCCTCTAAGCCAGTGTCTTAATCTAGAATTGGAACCACTGATCTTTGAGATATAGTGCATATGATTTAGCTGGTTGTCTGCACTACAATGCCTGCATTGCCTAGTTGGCCATGCAAGCTAACTGGGCTTCCTTTTCCTGCAGCTGCCTTTTCAAAATCAACACTTCAGTTTCTACATGGGATTCTTTTTCTTGCTACTGTTTCATCAGTGTCTCACTATCTGTCTATGGTTCTTCTTCTTGTTGTTGTTTCTCCGCTACATCACTATCTGCCTAGGGTCCCTCTCTCTGTTGTTGTCCTTTCAGAGTTGACAGCTCATTTCCTCCTTGAGGTTCCCTTTCTTGTAGCTGCTTTTTAAACAATTCATTCTCTTCCTGCAATTGATATCTTCTGATGCTCTCTGTGTACCTTACCATGCTCAACTATGTCTTCAACTCTCTCAACTTACTTTCCATGTGCCCTATATCTTCGACTCCTTTAGATTTTGCAATCTACTTCTAGGTGTGGGTCCTGAGTCTTTCCTTTTCTAGTTCGAAGAAAAGAGGCACTGCGAATTTTTGTGGGATGATATTCCAAGCTTCTATAAGGTTTTAGTAGGAGCCTAAGTTAGGCTGAGGTCCAGGCTCTGGTATCTCTTTTGCCTTACCTTCCTCTTGGGACTATTCCTCTACCTTCCTTTCTAGTTTTTAGGTTTCTTTGAGCTTGGACAGTGTCTCTTGTAGAGAGGTTTGTGCCTTCTGTAGGACTACTTTAGAGTCCATTAATTTGATCCTTTCCTTCCAGGTGGAGCTCTTAGGACTCCCTCTCTCGTAGGTGATGGAGATTTTGGAGGGAGATTCTTCCTTTGTCACAGTAGGTGAATCCTCAATGATAATAAGTTCTTTCAAAGGTGGTTGGGGCATGTCCACCTTGATTCTAGTGCTCCTCCGAGTTTTGAAATACATAGATGTCTGTATTTTTCTTTTCCCTTTTTGCTTAGCTGCAGTGCTAAGTGCAGCAAGAATAGCTATTGCTTCCCTTGCTATTGTCTCAGGGGACACTTATTGCTATTCTTCTTCTCCATCCTCTGCAGTTTTTCCTGTGTCTGTTGTTTCAACTTTTGTTTCTATTGCCTTTGGTGGTGTTTTCCCCTTTTCTTGCTGAGTTTCTACCTTTCCCGTGGCAGTCTTTTTCTAAGTTGTTTTGGGTTTCTTCTTCTCATCTTTTGTCCACTTCCTCTTCTCTACTTTTGATTCTGTTTTCTTCTCCGCTTTAGGTTCAACTGTGGTTGTGTCGTGTTTCTCCTCTTCTGTCTATTTTTCCCCTTTTTCTTCTTCTACTTGAATATTTTGTGCTTCCTCAGGGATTTCCTTCTCAAGTTCCTCTTTCTACTCTTCCACTTCACTGCCAGATGGACTAAGGTCATCTGTGAGAGTTTTTATGTCATCTTGCCTAATCATGTTTCTAAAAATTTCCCAAGCTATAGGGATGGTGTATGTGTGGAGGGCATCCTCTACCTGTAATTTAATGAGCCCATGGTGGGCCAGCTAGTCTGGAACCCCTTCATTCAACTTGGTGCCACACTTTATCAAATATTGGAGGAGAAAATATGGCAGACTAAGTTTTCTAGATGTAGGTAGGTCCATTCCATACCTTAGCTCATGCAATAATATGAAATAATAACCATAGACTATACTATATCTCCCTTCACAGGAGATATATTTCATGATCTGATAGCTGACATCACCCCATAGATGAGATATAATTGCCCTTCTAACCCCATTTATATCCTCTACACGATGTTCACCAGGCTAGAAAAATGTATTTTTAGCAACCTGTCCTAGTGGTTTTTCTTCTTTGCTCTAGGGGAGCCCAAGTGGAAGACCTGTGATTTTGTTGACGAATTATGGTGTAAGCTCTATGGTTAGATCCCTGAAAATGACTATAGCATGGGTTTTGAATGGGGTCTTAAAGACATTAAAAATTCCTCTGTCACTTCTTCATCTGTTATGAAACCAACTCAAGAAAAAGATAGAAAAGATAGATCAATGCCTTATAATTCAGCCTCTTCGAGGGGGAAACCTACTTTACATTACATAAATGAGCAATTCTTGGATGATACAAATGACAAAGCCTCCTTTCTATATATAGGAGTCTAAGGAGTCACAATATAACCCAGCCGACCTAACACTAATAATATAAAGCCACAAAAATAACAATAGAGGGATTTTATGGGGCACAGTAATAACAATATGGGGGCAATAGGGGCACAACAATATTAATAAGGGGTACAAATACAATAGTAATGGGGTAATCACTAGTATTATAGGGACCCAACAGATCTCTTTTGCATCAACAAATTTGAAGGAACTCTCACATTCTCCCTTGCATCTTGCACAAGTCTATCAACTTCCTTGGTTATTTTTCTACCTTATATGGATGGTTTTGCTTGAGTGGGTGTCTCCACTTTGCTCCTCACTTTGTGGCTACTCCACAACTTCCTAAGGCTCCTCCTTTGGAGCTAAAATCTCCTCTTCTGGTGGGATCTGAAGCTCCCTTCAAGAAAGCACCACATTTCTTTCTCGTCATCAAACTTTACATCCCTTCACACAACTGTAATTTTAAGGGATGACAAATACACATGGTAGTTGTGAGGATTTTATATGTAACCCAAAAATACTCTAAACTCTATTGTTGGTTCAAGATTCTTCCTCAAATATTTGGAGACATGGGAGTAAACAACGACTCCAAAAATCTTGAAGTGTGACACATCTAGCTTTATCCCTGAGAAAGCTTCCTCTGGTGTGATCATACCAAGAATCCAATGAGGAATCTGGTTTTGCAAGTAGATTGTTGTGTTACATGCCTAGGGCCACTAATGCAGTTGTAGGCCTTCGTCATGTAGCATAGCTCTCACAGCTCCAACAATGTTGTGGTTTTTCTCTCAACTACCCCATTTTTATGCAGGTTGTGGGGTGTTGTCAACTCTCTTTGAATGCCCTCTTTCACACAAACATCCTTGAAGTCATTCGATACATACTCACCTCCATTTTCACTCCTGAGAATCTTCACCTTCTTGTCGGTTTTTTTCTAAACCAATGCCCTGAATTCTATGAAGATTGAGAATGTCTCTTCTTTCCTCCGTGTGAAGAAGATCCAACACTTCCTTGAGAAATCATCAACAAATATAACATGGTACTTATGTCTAGCATTGGAGGTGGTTGAGAAAGGTCCACAGAAAACAAAGTGGACACTTTCCAAGACTGCATGTGCTTTTCTTTCTCGATCACAGAATGTGGATTTCACATACTTCCCCAAGGTACATCCCTTGCATACATCATGTTGCTCAAGGGCTCCTTTAGGAAGGCCTGTGGTTATTTGTTTCATAATCTTCAAGGTGTCATGATGAAAATGTCTAAGTCTTCTATGCCAAAGTTCACTGACATCGCAACTCTGCACTTTCTTTGCCTTACTAATTAATGCAACACAATATTCCACATCCAACTTGTATAGGTTCTTCACATGAACCTTGATTTGGTTCACCTACCCAGTGGCTATGTGTCTCAGGAATGCTTTCCCTTTGCTAAAGATCACATCATAAACATGGTCTTCCAAAACTTCTACAAATATGAGATTCTTCTTCAGGCCTAGAACAAACATGGCATCCTTGAGTTTGAGAGGGGATCCTGACTCCCTCTAAAATGTGATTGTACCAATTTTGGTCACACTGTACCTTTCATCATTCCCCATATTAGTATGAATATGGAGATATTTCTCCTCTAGGTCACTTAAAAATTCTCTACACCTTGCCATGTGGAATGAGGCACTAGAATCCAAGTACCACACGCTCCCCATCACTATGCTACCCATGCATGTGATAAGGGTGAAGTCAAGCTCGAACTTTGAAGCCAAGGCTTAACCTATTGCTCCTCCTAAGGTATTATTGCTTGAATTTTTGTATGGACACTTAGTGGCATAGTGCCCAAATTCATGACAATTGAATAATTTTATTTTGGACAAGTCTTTCTTCTTGCCCCCATGGCTGGATTCTGGTTTGGTTTGAGATTTATTCCCTTTTCTCTTCTTTCCATTTCCATCCAATGAAATTTTTTCTTCATCCTCGCTCTTGGATGAGGTTCCATCTCTTGTATTCCACCTTATCTCCTCTTGTACCAAATAATACCATAAGTGTTCCCAATTCTATAATTTCTCCTTCCCGTTCACCAAGCCCTCATAGCTATGACAACTTTTGGGAAGGCCTAGAAGAGCTAGGCTTACCAAGTCATCCTTTGCATCATTAAGACCAACCCCACCCTGTTCATCACAAACTTGTGTAAATATGGTAAGATACTACGGGATAGTTTCATTCTTCTGCATCTTGATATTTCAAAGTTTATCCTTGAATGTCGACCTCCTATGGTCACTAATATTCTCGATCAATTATGTCACTGATTTCCACATTGTGAATAGAGTTTATTTACCATGGATATTTGAGAAAATGTGGTCTCATTCTCCCTCCAAGATCATTTTTCTCATCTTGGCTACATCTTTCTTCCATTGGGCTAGGTTATGTGCATTAGATTCTGCTAGTTTTGGAACATATTTCTTAATGTATTCTGGAAAGCTATTGTCATCAAGAATTGCCTCCATGGAATGAAATTAGAGTTGCCTTCCAAGGCATGCTCTAGTATCATCCCACTGAAGGTCATCGTCCCAACTCTAGAGAGATCCTGCTACACTGAACTACAAATTCGAACCTCTTGAGAAACAACTTCAAAATTTCTATTTTAATGTGAATCCTGCTCTAATACCATGTAGAAATTATGGTGTATAATAGTAACTACTCATGAAATTTTAATCTAAATCACAAGAAACAATCCTACTCTATTTCTTTGCGGAACACAATTTAGAACATCAATCACAAACATGCAAAGATAAATACCACACACACACACAATATTTTCCCAGGGGAAGGAAATTTGCTAAAAACCCCTTTTCTCGCTTGTAGTAATAGGATGAATAGAGATGTATTACAATTTCTTGCTCAGACTAAGCACAACTTGTAAGTGAATAACCTATCTCTCTGCTCACTGAGAATGTTTAACCCAAACTTAGTCAATTTATGCCTCTACTTTCACCCCTATTTCCTTGTGCAATTCCTCAGGAAATTAGGCCCCGATTATTTATGAATTTCCCCCAAAATGATTACGCAATTCCCAAGTTTGATCATCTGATTACATGCAACACTTGTGTTATCACCTGGATTGAACCTCAGGCTGAAGGAAGGCAATTCCAGGGTAACCACAAACCACGCTTAGCCAAGTAGCTAGCCCTACTAGGCCAGGAGAGGGCTCTCTCCATAAGGATCTCAGCCAAAATGACTGGATCAAGAAACTGATATTAGGTTATGTATAGTAGCACAAGGTTTTGATTTTATTTTGGAGGGTTTTGCTGGATTAGGAGGAGCCAAACAGTTAGGGCAAGGAAATTAGGTCAAAATTGCAGGGTGTTGGATGGGAAAGGTAGGCACAAGGCTCAACACTCTAGGGTTTGATGGGTGAGGTGATTCAATACATGTGAGGAGCTAGAAAGAGCATGTAAGCAACATGGATTCTTTCTAAACTGAAGAAAACATAGACTGTGAAATGTCTACCAAAAACAGAGCATAAAAGTTATGGATTCTGCCTCTCAGACTTGTATACATTCACATAAGAGTATGAAATGATGAAGTGGAGTTAACAATACATTCTAACACATGAATACAAAAGAAAAACTGAACTAAGCATCATACCACATGGATCCCAAAGAAATAGCTGCAACTTTTCATTAATCTCCTGCTGTAACTGATACAAAATGATATTTTATCAAAGCATAAGCATCCCACTGAGTCCAACCTATACAATGACTAAGGAAAAGCATCATATATACCCCAAAAAAATCATCCTAAGCTCAAGTGGTTGAATCCATGAGAAGAGGATTTTTTTCTAACAAGATATGAATTGCAAACAAGAAAATAGGGTGGTCAAAGTGACTTATCCCTAACCCAAACAAACTGATACATTACACCACATGAACTTGTTTTACCTGATGAATCTACCCTAGTAAGCTCTAGAAGCATCATAATTACATTCAACTGATCAATTACAAGGATAAAATCATGATTTGCCAAGGTGAAAGTGAAAAATGGGACAAAATAGTGAAAAACTGGACGATTTGTCAAACGAGCAGCACGAGTGCTAGGCGCGCAGCGCCAATTTCAGGCGCGCCCTTCAACTTCAACTAGACTTTTGGAGGACTTCCCAATGTCCAGATTGGGCCCACAATAGCTTGTTGGAAATCTATGCCTGTCTACTTTCCAGAACAACTTGAATCTCTGAATTTGGATGTCATTTGCCTAGTCAAAAATCAATTCTCCCAACACTACTCATACTCAATACTCTGTATGAGTATGGTAATGAACAAAGCACACAAACATGGTGATGAGCAAAACAATAGATTTATGATCCATTTCTCTCTCTCCAACTTCTTTTAAAGCCAAAGGTTGTGAGTGTTGTTGTTATTCACCATGTATTTATAATCACAACAACAGTTGTCATTTAAAGGCCTGTGTGTGAAAACTATAAGGAAATGAGAAAATTTAGAGAAAAGAGAAAATGGTGATGTATTGACAAATCAGAGAAAATGTGCTTATTGATATTGACTCATAAAAAGGAGAATGGAGACCGAAAAATCTTTCAGATATTGATATAAATTCAACCATGTAGACACGCAAAGGATCTTAACTCGGAAAAAGGAGAATGGAGACCTAAAAATCTTCCAGATATTGATAGAAATTTAACCGTGTAGACACGCAAAGGAAATGTATGTATTGATTGATTTGATTTTGGGAAAAAAGAAAGTGGGAAACTGGAAAATGAGCCATTCGACTTTGACACGAGAAATATTCCAGATATCAATGGAAATTTAATAGAAATTTCCATTAGAGAATAGACGTGGAACAAAGAATAGAAGAGGGTAAGAAATTTAATGGTGTAGATGTGGAACAAAGAATAGAAGAGGGTAAGAAAAATAAACTTATTGACATGACTTGAGGATAAATAGAGTATGGAACCGTAAATTGAGGGAAAAGTCAAAACGCAAAAAGATAAATTGACCGATGGGAAAGGCAACAAAATTGAAATGATTTGAGTTGGAAAATTGTAAAGAAAAGAGAAAATTCAGGGAAAGGGAAAATGACGGTGTATTGACTTGACTCAGTGGGGGCAATGGAGTGAAGAAAGTGGCCGAAGTAATTCATATAAAATTCCAATTCTATCAATCGTCTGAGTTTTGTTCAGTTGATATAAATTCATTCGGATGGTAAAACCAGTGAAAACGTCATGTGTAAGAGAAAAAGTGGGGAAATTCTATTTTGATTTTGCATATTTTCTTTTATATAAATTATTTAAATTGCGTGGTTTTAATATTAATTTAAATTTATTTTAATTGTGGATTTATCAAGAGTTAAGAGAGATTAAATTTCTTTTCATTTTAAAAAAAATTGGACATAGAATTTTTGATATTTCTCGATGTTTGGTAGATTTAGAATTAAGATGGATTTAAATTGGTTATTTTATAAATATTTACACCACTACAATATCTCTCCATACTTTTTCATTTTAGAGTTAAT
>APFE030796215.1:0-10218 GCA_000404065.3 Pinus taeda | reverse complement strand
GTGTTGGAAGTTATCTAATATCATTTATCATTTGTTCCTTGCCTCTCGTGCATCTTGGATAAGTGTTTTCTAGTGGAATTGGATGATTTTCTTACTACTGCAATCATTCATTTCTTGGCTGCCCCATTTTGCATTTCATTGCATTTTTGCTTCTTTTGCATCATTGGCATCCATTTGCACTCTTTCATTAGTATATTGCATTAACAAACACAAGTGCTCTAATTCGATTGGTAATTGTTTGATGAGATTTGGCTTAACAAGTAACATTGTAGATTAATGCTCCAGTTTCTCATTGCTATCATTATTTATAGGATAAGCGGATACATTGCTCTTCATTGATATTGTGGAAATAAATAATGTAGAGCAATTGTGATAAGAGGAATTTTAAAGTAAATCAAATTATGTCCATAAGGAATTCAATCTCTTTCTTGTGTATCTAATTGTCATATTTACGTTCCATTGTTATAATTTCGAAAATTTGCTAATTGTGCATAAAGATCCTTGTCTAATTGTGCAACATTTTCTGGCACCATTATTTTGAGCACTCTCTTATGGTGAAGGTTGTCATTGATTCATTGTCTAAGTACTTCATTGTTCCAAGTGAAAATCATAATTTATCTCTAAGTACTTAAGAAACTTTAACAATCTCACCTTAAGAGTATTCACTCATACTTTGTACTTGCATCTTAGACCTAGTTTTGCACTAATTAATTAACCTCCAAGCATAAGCTTGGTTGATTGAAAAATAGGACCACCTTTTTCACCCAGCGTGCGAAGCCTAGACCCTCTTTAGTGGTTAACACAGTGACCTTGCAGTCATCAGAGACACAGTGTCTATAGCGTCGGAGGCATCGGGTGGTTAGACCTCAAGGGGAGGGATCGTTAATCAAGCCATAGCTTGCTTCCCCTTGGTTTCTCTCTCACAACCTACTCTAGAGACTAGCTTCAAAACAGTTGAGAGGAAGGATTTACCTAGGTAGGCATATAATTCAAAATAAACCAAGATTCTACATCTCACTTAGATCTTAGGTGTCGCATTTCACATAGGATAGTGAAGCATCCTAAACCAGCAACTATTCATCCATTTACTTGGTATATAATTAAAATAAATCAAGTATTTGACTCCATTAAGGCACTAGTCTTTCACGATAATCTAATCTAATCTCCAAACTCGCTAGATTAACCAAGTTGCTAGACCATTCAATTGTGTCTCCCGGACTTGTCGGTTCCCGACAAGCCTTGCATCTTCACATTTCATAGGGACTACCCCCCCATAGTCTATTGTAGGGAGACAACTAGAACAAAAAGGGCAGAGATTTAAATCACCTGACACAGGGACATGGGATACACAAGACACAAAAATTCGAGTCTCTGACATGAGCACGTTGACCCCCCGGAACAGGACACACAGGACACGTTATATATTATTTTATTAAAATATATATATATATATATTAGAAAATAGATATTTCTTACACAAATTCTCATTCATGATACAAATTCAGAGATAGTTCTAGATTCTACATTGTAAATATAGAATTTGTAAGTTTTACAAAGTAACATCATGCATACAAATACAATTGGGACAGATTCATCAATGATCCAATAGGAGAAAGACAAGAAATTGCAGTTTTCTCATTAAGTCATCAAAATCAAAATGTGTTACATAGGTAGTAGCAATGCCAATGGCAAATAGAAATAGGCTAATAAAAAATACAAAACAACTACAAGTACAAGGCAGTAGGTAGCTCACGAGTCATGAGTCATCAATCATCATCATTAAAATTAGCATCACTGTCATGGACACCATTGCTCTCCTTTATTGCATCCTCCTCCTCTATATCCAATGTCATCTCAACATCTGTTGGTGTGGAGGATGACCCCTCAACAATATCACCATCATCAAAAGTGACAGGCTCTAGCACTAGCTAATTAAGATCCAAGTTGGCCAATGCCAACTCAACATTGTTGTCCAAACCCATATCATCAGAAAAGACATCCCACATCTTTGCCTTTCCCTTCAACGACTCATCCCTCTACCTGTAAATAAGACGAAGGTTGGTGTGCACATACACCATTGTCTCTACCCTGGATTGCTCAAGCCTGCTCTTCTCGACACTATACAAATTCCCATATGTGCTCCAATTCCTCTCGCAACAAGAGGATGAAGTCACCTGAGAGAGGAGGCTCATGGCTAACTGTTGTAGAGGAGGTCTTGTTGCCCCATGAGTTGCCCACCAAGAATAGGGCTTCTTAGTCCCCATGTCTCTAATCACATCATATCCTGCAAATCGACCAGTGCCAGTGGAAAACTCTATGAAGGCATCCTCCACCTCATCAAGGGATGCTCTATCTTGAAAAATTTGCCTCAATGCATCCTTCCTCCCCTGTGAACACCATCCATGTGAGGAGGGAATTTGCGAGAAGGTCCACCATTCAGCCACTCATGGTTGTAGTATTTTGGGTTCAATGAGTGAGCCAAACAATGCAAAGGTGTGCAATTATTGTCCCATTTGTTGACAAGAATATCATGTATGGTGGTGAAAGTCTTTCATGATGTCTCATACTCGGGGCACTCACTCTGTAAAATTGTGTTCCTCACAAACTCAATCATGGAATCCCATCCCTCATAAACCTCTCATAGGATGGATTGGTTTGTATCTGCAAATTGTAGCAAAGTAATGATAGGGTCCATGATCTTAATAAGTAGATCTACCCTCTCCCACCAAGCATCATCTAACACTATGTCCTTCACTCTTTTTTAGGCTACTTGAATTGTTTTTCTCTAGAAAGACCAAAACTCTAAAATAACCATGGCTCCAAGAGCAGTCTTGACCTCCCTCAACCTCTTCAACATGATGAATGAAGAGGCAAATAGTGTATCTGCAATCTTCAACAATGATATATTGGTGTACACCTTGTAGATTGTGAGGGCATTTGTATGACATTGTACAAAATTTCAGATATGTCACGCATCCTCAATAATACTTCCAATCCAAAGCACATCATAAGCAATAGATTTAAGTGTTAAATTCAAGAAATGGACAATGCAAGGTGTCCAAAATACTAGTGGATATTTAGTTTCCACAATGATGACAGCAGCCTTGCAAACAGGCGCATTACCTGTAATGATTTTCACACAAGAATCAACACCTACATGTTCAATAAATTTAATGAACAACTCACCCATATATTCTGCATGCTTGTATTGTCCAAATGCATCCACTGATTTCAAGAAAATTGGTCCATTCAAGGAAGACACCATGAAGTTGACAAGTGGGTGGTGTGCTAGATCTGTCCATCCATCAGAAACAATACTAACCCCAGACATTGGCCATGTTGATTTAATAGGCTCAAGCATTTTGTCCACCTCTTTCTTTGCCTTAGTCAACAATGTGGTTCTAAGCTTCTCTGGCCCAGAAGGCACACACCGTGATGGAACCCCTTAAGTTAGAGCTTGGCACATCTCAATAAATAAAGGTGAGAGTTCAACATTAAAGGATATGAAGTTCTAATAGAAAAATAATGCAACGGTGAGATCAATCTCTTCCTATTTCTCTTTCCTAAAAACCTTGTCCACTGGACCAAGTGGCACTGCCTTTCTTTTTGTTGCTTGACCCACACCCCCACCAAAACTCTCAAATGGAAATTTGTTGTTGCTTTTCCTCAAGAATGGAAGGGGATCATCATTCTTGTTTTTTTAAATGATGCATCCACCCTCACCACACCAACATTGGCCTCTTTTTTCATTTCTTTCCTCTTAGCTAAAGGCACTTGTGTACATGCTCCAATTCCACAACCTGGTAAAGCCAACAAATGAACTTTCACATGGTAATAAGTGCTTTTGAAATGATTGTTGCAATAGTTGCATTTCCAAGCAACATTGTTTCCTCACTTCAACTTGCTTCTTGTCCCTTGATCTCTTGTGACATACTTCCACAAGGGATATTTGTTTTCTTGAGCTTGTTGTCTTTCTAAATTAATTCTTCCCTCAACATTTGAGGTTGTTGTTTGAACCCCACTTCCAACAAAGAGAAAACTTACAGACCTTAATGAAATTGGAACAGGAGGGGCATCACCAATGGGGACATTCTTCCCCTTCCTTTGCCCCTTCCTTGCTGCCCTTGAGTGAGCCATGAATGTTGTAAAAAAATAGTAAAAAAAAATGCACATGCAAACTACTGTAATAAAAAAGCAAAAAGAATAGAAGCAAAATGCACTTACTTATTGCTTGAATCGCCTCCAAAATGCTCCCAAACCCTTTGCTAGTCCGTCCCACCCACCCACAGCAAGAGAGACACAAAACAATGAAGGAGAAATGAACCAAAATCGGGCTTTATGGGCCGCGTGGCACACATTTCCAAGGGACACGTGTCCCGAAATCAGGACACACTAGGCACGCTTGAAGGATTCGCATATACGTCGAATCCCACAAGTCGAACACGCTTGAAGGGCAGGTGTCTCAGCGAATCGTGTCCAATTTGTGGGATTCGAGACATAGCAGGGGTTTTGAGCAAATCTAGTTTCTTAGGCGGGGATCAGAGTGACAGCCCCCACCCTGAGCGTTGTCACATCTTGCCTATACAATTTGGGCGACAACACGGCTTATTGTTGACCAAATACATCAAGGAACCTATCAGTTGCCTATATAGTGTGGGATCCACCAACTTGCCCTCGGAAGCACTCAACTTCTTCAAGTTAGTGATCATCAGTGTAGACATAGGCCCACAAACTTCCATCCTAAACTTCCTCAAGATCTCAACTACATGCATGCCCTGCCTATGGAAAATCTCTCCTGGTTGTTGCCACGCCTCCAATCCCAAAATGTAATGCATCAAGCCGATGTCCTTCATTACGAACTCTGAAGTAAGGTCCTCCTTACACATCCATGTGAGCTTCTCTAATCCCATCAAGGTAATATCGTTAACATAAAGGACCAGGATGAGCGACTCATCTTCAACAGCTACGTAATCCAAGTTAGATCTTGTCTTGCTCTAAGTGAAGCCCAAATCAAGAAGATATCCATCAATCCTAACATACCATGTGTGTTCAAGCTGCTCTAGCCCATAAAGGGTCTTCTTTAATCTGCATAAATGAGACTCTCTCCCATGCACCTCAAAGCCCTGAGGTTGCTCAATATACACCTCCTCAATTATCCCATTTAGGAAGGCAGTATTCACATCCATCTAATGTATCCTCCACCCCATCTCTAAAGCAATGGAATGTTTCCTCGTAGTCTACTCCCTCCTGCTGCGAGAACCCTCTCGCCACAAACCTCGCTTTGTACTTCTCGGCACTGCCATTAGCGACATGTTTGATCTTATAGATCCATCGAGAAGTGATTATTGATTTTCCCTCAGGCCTTGGCACTATGTCCTATATATCATTCCTCATGATAAATCTATACTCCACAACGACATCCCTCCAGACCTGCACATTTGTAGCCTCCTTAAAAGTAGAAGGCTCAAACTCACTGATGTTATGCTCAACATGACCAAATAATTGGAAAATCTCGTCAGTGGTCTATAATGCCTAAAAGTGTTGCTAGAAGCCTCCACACGCTCCTTAACATCCCTCAAGGTTTGTTTAGCCCATCTCGACCTCCTCATGGTAGACCTCCTCATATTGTGTCGCAGATGGGTTATGTGTCTTGAGGGTCTAAGTCAAATGTCTATTCCCCCTTTGAGGGTTGTAAATATAAAATCTTATGTATTAGAGGGTGGGAAAATAATTAAATGCCCTTGTGGAAATTAAAATTTTTTTCTGGCAAAAACTTAAATAAATCCTAAGCTAGAATATTAATTAATTGGAGTCAAATTAAATTGTCTTAGGAAAATTAATTCTCCAAGTGGAAAAATTCGTGAGTCCTCCACCAAGGGAATATTGCATATTCCAAGAAAATTTGGACCCTTATACCTTGGTGCTTAAGTCAAAGTCAATGTCTTGAAGAAATTAGCTCAAAATAATTAATTTTGAGCTAATAAAAATGGAATTAAATGATAAATTCAAAAATTCCTCAAAAATAAAAAATCAAGAGCCAAGATTAAAAGATCTCGAAGTGTTTATCAATGGCCAAGATTATTTTGACAAGGATCAAAGAAACTAACCATTATTTTTCCACTTGGAAGATAAATCTATAAATTAGAGAGTCATTTGAGTCTCTAGCATTTGATCTCTAGCTAAAAAACTCACGTTGAAGCAGCTTTGTAACTGTTGTCCCACTGGGAACTATTTTTTCAATCATAATAAAGACTTTTAGATGCAATTCAAGGTGTTCTTACTTATTGATTTGCGGTATGCGTTGAGTACGAGCATCTCTATGTTGTGATGAATATTGGTAAAATTTGTATTTTCATCAGATGGAAATAGAACCATACTATTGATAGTTTCAGCTAATCTTAGGTGGTTTGATTCCCCATGTGATCTAACAAATTATTTTGAGATAAATTCATAGTGCTTGCAGGTACTTCAATCTTTGGCCTCCAAGTTCACAAACTTGGGCTAGAATCATTGTTGCTTAGATTCCAAATATATATATGGTGGATTAAATCTTCGCTAAAGCTATAGTATAAATTGGAGTTTCTAAAGTATTTTTGGCCATTCGTCAAACGAAAAAAATAAATAAATAAAATCTGTAAAAATATTTTTCTCAAAAATTTAAAATTTTTTAAAACCCTTTTATATTTGTAGATCTTGTGAATAATTTTGTAGATCTAAATTGTAAATTATTTTTTTTAACTTGGGTTTTGGGAATTTTTAGTATTTTTGTATATATTTGGGGCTTTGGGGTTTTGAATTTTTGTACAGTATTTGGGGTTTTGGGGTTTTGAAATTTAATATTTTTGTATTGGGTATTTGGGTTTCTATTCAAAATTTGTTTCAAGATTGAGGAAGAAATTGGCATTGGAGACCTCAAAAACCCTAGACGTCAGACTATTTTTGTATGTTGCTTATTTTCATACCAGGGAAAAAACTCGTTTTTTGAAGGCCCTAACCCAATCCCAACCTAAAAGGCTAGTGTTTGGGATCTATTTTGCAAGCATTATGAAGACCATTAACCCTACAAGGGCTAGACCTCATTGCAAAAAAAGGTTTCCTCAAAGGATTGACATTTTATCTCTAACAATTTGTTTTGCAACAATTTTGGCCCAAATCTTGTATTTTCAAATGCCAAGTACATTGGAGAAATTTTGGCAAATTTGGGCAAGTAATCTACAAGGCCTTGGGCCTAGGGTTTGCTCTCTAAACTCTAATTTTCTCACTGTTTTGCTACTGTTGTAATTTTTGTTTCATACCAGTGATACATAAGCACTAAAATCACATTTAGTTGGTCAAAATACTCTAAAATTGCAAAATTTAAATTTTCTAAAAATTTGGCCACTTGTGTATTAAAGATCTAGTTTAGATCTAAAATTTTGTTTGCTGGAATTTTCTGCGTAAATCACTAGATTGGATCTGTAATTTTTTGAATAATTTACCTTAAAAGGCTCAAAAACTAAATTTTTCAGTTTTGGCAAAAAATTTCTAGTTTTGGGCATTTTGGGCACTTGTAGCATCAATAACTTATTGATTTGTTGATTTACTTGCTACTGTAATAAGTTATATCAGATCTGATTTATTTCTGACTATTGCATCTTAAAGTGGTTTAAAACTCATATTTTACTTTGGCAAGTTGTTGGACATCTCACTGATCACATCTAGTCATCATTAGCTTATTGTCTCTTGGATCTAAGGTGTTTCCTTTACTGTTGTTATAACATTCTTACTATTGTCATAACAGTTATTTGTTACGTTTTCAGAGGTCTGAAAATCATAAATTTACATTGGCTAATCATTGGGAAATTTTATGTTTCATATGCTTGGCAAATTTAATGATTTAAAAAGATTTCATACTATTCAGATAGGACAATAAGTGTTGAACTTCTGAAGTATTACAATTGATCTAACATTGGCTTGTCATGAGTTGAATTTGAGAATTTGTTAACTTGGCACTTAGTCACTCAAGCCCTAAATCTTCTAATCTTGTCTAAAGTTGTCTTGACATTTAAGATATTGTGATTATAAGCATTGATTGAATTCAATTGAGCATCTCTTGATAGTTAGCATTGAATAATAAGATCATAAAATATCTTGTTGAGAATCATCTTTGCTAATTGCGGTTGACATCTTGTAACCATTGATAATTAGATAAATTGCTCTAAGTTGTTATCACAAATTGGTTAAGCATCTTGTGGATTAATCTATAGTTGAAAGTTTGCACTTGTATCCTTAAGCATTTATCTTGTTTAAGATTGTCATATAATTATTGTTAAGTACTCTTGCTATAAGATAATTTACATTAAGTACTTAAAGAACCAAAACAAATCGTAACTCAAGCTAATTCCACTCATCATCATTGCATAAGCATTCTAGGAACTAGTTGCATTTAAAGTTGCCTCCAAGCATAAGCTTGGTTGATAGGAACAAAGGGCCACCATCCTCACCTAGCTTCAGGGGCTTAGCAACTCTTCGGTGGTTAACAACGTGACCTTGTAGTCGTTAGAGCCACAGTCTCTACAGCACCGAAGACATTAGGTGATAGGACACTAACAAAAGGCATCGTTAATCAAGCCTTTGTATGCTTCCTGCTGGCCTCCTTTCCACAACCTACCTTGGAGACTAGCTTCAAAACAGTTAAGGGAAAGTTACATCTAAACAAGGCAAATAATGAAAATAAACTAAGATCCTTGCATCATGCCTAGATCTTAGGATTTGCATAAGCATATATGTTAGCTAATCACACAAGCAGCGGTTTCCCATCCGATTACTTGGTCATAATTTATAATAAGCAAGAACTCTTGACTCCATAAGGCATTGGTCTCAAACTCTAAAGCTAATCAAATCATTAATTTTTTTACCAAGTGTTTAGGCCACTAAACTGTGTCTCCCGGGCAAGTTGGCTCTCAACTTGTTTTCCTTCAACTCATTTCCATAGGGACAATAACAAAAATACAAAACTTAAAGTATATTAAACCTTAAGACTTGGTATTTATTAATATTATTTAGTACTTTTTGAGAAATTTACAAGTATTTCACTGCTTAGCGCTTTCTATGTTTACTTTTAGTTTAGTATTCTATGGCTATTTTAGACTTCAACATATTGTCAATGTCATTGTCATATGATGAATTTACTTTTTATCGTTTTTGATACTTTGATACACATTGCATAATTTCAATTATCAAATTATGAATTTATTAATTTAATTTAAATGTACCTTGCATCATGCCAAATGATGAATTTAGAAGGAACATTGCATAATGTCAAATGATGGATTCAATTTAGTAATTTAATTTTAGATTTACAATGCAGAAATGTCAAATGACAATTCATAGATGATAATAGTCTAATAAGTAATGATGATCATATTTAGTCTTTAGATGTACATTTCATAATTATTAAGATTGTCTATTTAGTTATGGACATGTTTTTGGGATTTTTATTTTTTTTATATTAAATTTAAATAATATTTAATTTTATATTTTATGACTTATGCATCCCGGTTTCCCCAAAAATTCCCTAAAGTTTGGGGTTTCTTATACACGTCCCCCTTGTGCGTATCCCCATTCCTACGTTTCCCCATCCCAAAAACTCGGTGGAACATTCATGACAGCCCCCGACCTGAGCGTTGTCGCGGTGCCTGTACAATTTGGGCAACAACACCTAGGATGACGATCCTTTTTGGTTACAAGGATCAATTTCTTTCATTCGGATTTCAACCTTTGAATGTATATGACTGTCCAAGGACGGCTTTCTATATCATTGTCAAGGTTCATGGTTTTGAATGAAGGATCTTCTCTCACTCAATATATTTTTGTATAACTAGCTTCTTTGATGATGTTGTCGTCACAAGTTTTGTATTTCAGACTACTTAAAGGAACCTTACACCTTTGCATTCTACTCCAGATAACTCAATCCTCAATTTTATATATCAAGGGGTAACCTTTTTCTTCTAACACTATATTTCCTTCTTCCCAATAAGGTGATCTTCAACCTTCTTCCACCATAGCTCTGAAACCATGTTGAGAAATCCAATAGGTTGGCAAGTTAATTGATTTCTCTTATGTTAAATTTGGACAACTAGGTCCAAACTCCATGTTCTGATGATCAGATTAAGAGGCTAATATTTTTGTTGGATTCCTCTTTCAGAGAGGTGTAAAATCCATATAAAAATAGTCTTA